>CAEFZP010001627.1:0-46410 GCA_903064625.1 Mallotus villosus
GGAAGAAGGGATGATCTCCCAGATGTCAGCAGATATGGTAGATAGCTGCACTGTGAACGGACACTGCAGCGGAAAGGAACCTCAAACGGGGTACCAAGCTCGGTGGAACTTTCCCTGATCCGACAATCTTTACGTGTGCTGTGTGTCTTGACATGTGGTGATGTGTTTAAGTGTGTGTTTAAGTGTGTGTATGCCGTGTGTGTGTGTGGTGTGTGTGTGCGTGGTGCTAATGTGGGTGTATCAGGGCCATGCTGATGGGAGGGTGGAGTCTTCCTAAGTCCCCACTGACCTCCCAGTCGTTTAATTAGAAGATTAGAGAGGAACATCTCCTCTTCCACCCCGGCTGTAAGTATCCCGTTCTCCTAAACCATCCATCCATGCCCGACACGGCATCCTTACCATCCCCTCTCCTCCCCTCCACACCTCTCTCGCATCTCTTCACACCTCCCCCCCATCCATGACTCCCTACACTCCATCCCAAAAAAACGAGCCGTCAAGAGGACGACACAGATAAGCACTAGAGGGAACCTCTGAATGGGCAAATGAAACCACGCCGAAAGGGAAAAAAAGGGCTTGGATGTGACTGAGAGAAAAAGAGACGAGAGGGAGAGAGAACAAGAGGTGAGATGGAAGAAGAAGCGGAAGAGAAGAACAAAAGAGACGAGTGTCGAGAAGGAGGAAGAGCAGAAAAAGAAGAGAGGAAGAGAAGATGACGAGACGAGGAGAGAAGAAAAGAGAATAGTAGCTACAGCACCAAGATACGCGTTATATACTCAAACTGTATCAGCGTACGAGAATATGACTATTAAGCTTCTCATATCCTCATTCCTTCTACCTCAAATCTCATTTTACATCCTCATTCCTCTACTCCACCCTTCTCTCGTTCCTCCTTATACTTCCTCTCGGGTTTCCAGTAACTGTTCTCTCTTCTTTTCTTCTGTTTACTTCTTTGTCTTACTGTTCCATCCTCCTCAAAAGGTTGTTTTTCTCAGATATAAGAATATGGTACAGAAAGGCTGGGATTGTGGATTCAGTGAGATAGTATTTTTTTTTTAGTAGGTTTATAAGTTAGGAAAGGTAGAATCACATGGTATCAGTTTTTCGAAGAGAGAGAGTAGACGAAGGGAGAGAGGGAGGGAGAGAGGGGAGGAGAGAGAGAGGGCGAGAGTCTGTCTCCTGGATGATCAGGCACCTCTCTACGCCATCCCTACAGTACACTACCCCCCTCAATGATTTTAGCTGTCTCTCCCTCTCTCTCTGTCTTCTCATTATCTGTTGTTATTTGCCCCAGGCTGCTCACCTGCAGCTGTGTTAATAATAACCGCAGGCTAAACACAATCTTTTACATTTATCTATTAAATGTACTGCTCTTTGTTTTCTATCACATCAACCGTTCTGAAGGTAGCTTCCAACCCCAGACTCTCTCCCAGCCACTGTGGGTGTGTGTGTGTGTTCTTATGTGTGTACATGTGTGCGTGAAACATAGGTGTGTGTTTTTGTGTATGGTTTAGTTGTGTGTGTATTCTTGTGTTCTTGTGTGCATCTGTGTTTTGAAGTGTGTGTGCATGTAGACCTCAGGCCTCATCCTCATTAATTACATCAGCAGATGGTCATATATCAATTAGATGTTCTGTCTGTTCAATTTACCTTGAGTTCTTTTTAACAGGCTTTCAAAGCCACGCAAGCCAAGGCCTACCTGGGCCCAGGAGTGAGCTGTGTCCACATTGTTGTTATGGAGAACAAGTACTCACGCTAAGGGCAGACTCTGTCTCTCAACACGAACAAACTGCCAATAAACGATCTAAGTGAAAGACAAGTTCAAGTCAGCCCTACCTCGGGCCTGTCCCTCCTTCTCCTCTCTCTCCCCTCCTTCCCCCCTCCTTCTCCTCTCCCTCTCCTCTCCCTCTCCTCCCTTCTCCTCCCTCTTTCTCCCCTCTCTCCCTCTCTTTCCCCTCCTTACCCCTATCGTCCCCCCTCCCGTCTTTTCAACCTCTCCCCTCCTTCCCCGTCTCCCTCTCCCTTTGTCTACACAATCTTTTGTTGCGCCTGTTAATCAAGCAGTCACTCAGCCCAGACTAATTAAAATCAAACTCACACTTTTTCTAATGCAAAGACACGCATGCACGCACATGCACACAAACACACACACGCATACACACACACACACACACACACACACACACACACACAGAGACCTGCATGCTGTAATGAGACAGTGGTGAAATCTGTACAGCTGAAGACTGAGCACAGGTAAACAGCACCAGGTGCATGTTAAGGTGGGGTGTTTTAGCTACGGTGCACGTGTGTTTTCTAGGTTGCTAGGGTGTTTTTCTAGGGTGCGTGTGTGTGTTTGGTAGGTTGCTATGGTGTTTGTGTGTGTTTTAGCTAGTGCATGTTAGCACGTGTGTTTGTGTGTGTGTTCGTAAGGGTGCGTGTGTGCTAGCTTATATAACTGAGTGAGTGTGCTAGCTTCAGTAACAGACTTCTCTCTGATAGCATTCACACTACCTGGTATGTTACATTAGGACGCCTATTAAGACCTTCTCAGAACATAAATGTACACACTTGTCTCCTGTTGATGATGTGTACATGTGTCATGTTGACAACTCGTAGCCTACCTGTCTCATGTTGATGATGCTGCTGCTAACGTGATCCTTGCAACTTCAGGCCCATGAGGTCCAACTCCAGACTAAACATAGAAGCTCCTAAACTTTCACTTTTTTAAATGCCACACAGCCTCCCGACGTGTCGGCTAGGAGATCGCAGTCTTTGACAGAGTTCCGAGGTTGTGGGCCTGTAGGCTCTGTGTTTAGTCTGTGCTCTCTCTCTCTCTCTCTCTCTCTCTCTCTCTCTCTCTCTCTCTCTCAAATCTGATTGAAATAAAAATCTAACAATAAAGAAAGTCAACAAACGTCCCCATGAGGATCCCTGTCCGGCCTCGTCCACCCCCCAAGCCTGACCTTCCAGCAGGGGGTAACGAGTGAACGCATCCGCTAATGAAAGCACATCCACAACACGATGCTTCAGCCCACGCTGTTACTCAAAGCCACGTCGGGAGGGGGATTGGAACGTGCGTTCTCTTGATATGCAGTCAAACGCTTCACTTCTGAGCTGAGCATGTTGACGTGATGACTCTTGGGGTTATCCTTCCAAACAGGCAACCCAGTCTTCCAGAACACGGTGCCCTGCTGTGACCCAGACACCCCAGGGGCCCTGCTGCGACCCAGAGACTTCTCTCTGAGGCTTCCTCATTGCTGTACAACCTGTAGCACACCTCCATTCTCGGCGGAGTTTCCAGCCCTGGAATCACGTTGTCAAATGTAAAAACTTATTTCAATCTTACATCTTGGCAATCATTGGTTGAGCAAGTTTGTATGATGTCACATAGTCATTTATCATACGCTTTCATCCATAAACCTGTACGGAGGAAAGAGGGGATTTGAACCTGTGATCTCTTGATCTGCCGTTACTGTAAATGCTCTGACCACTGATCTATACTCATCCCTTCACAACCAAAGGACCTAGGAGATCTGTATGTGGATCGTGTTGCAGTAGAGCAATGTGCAGCGTGTGTTGACATAGAGCTCTGTCCGTCAGGGCGGTGTGAGGAGGCAGAGTGTGTGGATAGGGCGAGGGAGGGACAGTGTGCGGAGAGGGAGAGGGAGGGAGAGAGAGGAGAGAGAAAGGGAGAGAGGGAGAGTATGTGGAGAGGTAGAGAGAGGAGAGAGGGAGAGTATGTGGAGAGGCAGAGAGCGGGCGAGTGTGGCGATGGAAAGGGATGAGTGATTCGAGCAGCAGATCGATGAGGAGAGATCCATGCTTCCCAGCCTGCTCAATCAAACCCCCGGGGAGAGGCTGAGTGTGTGTGTGCGAGAGAGAGAGAGAGAGAGAGAGAGATGAGAGAGGAGAGAGAGAGAGAGAGAGAGAGAGAGAGAGAAGAGAGAGAGAGAGAGAGAGAGAGAGAGAGAGAGAAATTATAATTTCTGTAAAAAACGACTTTAGAGATGGGTGAAGCTCAGAAGTCAGAGCCTATGACTGCTGATCAAAAGGTGTCTGGTTCAACGTCATCGTCCCCACCATGACAATCACCTCGTCCTGCAGTCTAATGAGTTGTTTCAGATGCTGTCCAGTTGTTAAACACAGTCCGGCGCCAGGAGACAGGTTTGACGGATGGAGTGCGTTTCACCAGTGACCTCTGCTGTGCTGCGTAGGTCAAGCCCACTGC
The DNA here is from genome assembly GCA_903064625.1 of Mallotus villosus. Taxonomy (NCBI): domain Eukaryota; kingdom Metazoa; phylum Chordata; class Actinopteri; order Osmeriformes; family Salangidae; genus Mallotus; species Mallotus villosus. The sequence continues at coordinate 4,226 of CAEFZP010001627.1, forward strand.
CGCCCGCGTCCTTGTGTGACCGACACGCCGACGTCCACCAACACCCCCCTCCCCCAAAGCTGTTTTCCCTACTTGAATAATGGATACATTTTCACTGAAACAGCAATGTTTGCATTTTTTTCTCTCCCCACCTCCCTCTCCTCCCCCCTCTCCCCCCTCTCTTCTCTCTCTTCCTGCACGTCTCCCCTTTTTCCGCTTGAAATAGAGTGCAGAAGGAGGCTGTTGCTATGGTGATACATCCACTGGCGTTGCCGGGACAATTTTAGCCCGGCGATTCACGGGGGGATTTAGCTCGCTGTAACTTTCTGTAATTTCCATTCTAATTATATCTCCCTCTGCCTGACACCACATGGGGTACGACACACTCATAAACACTGGCTGCACACCGCTGGGAATCAAACTGTACCGTACTGTACATAGCACTGATTTAGGATGATGTGTGTGTGTACGTGCTTGAATACACGTGTGTGTTCTGTCATGTGTGTGAAAGAGGGAATTTATGCATGTGTGTGTGACTGCCTCTGTGTATGCGTGTGTGTGTGTGTGTGTGTGTGTGAGAGAGAAAAAGAGCGCTTTGGTGTGTTTATGGATGTGTGTGTGACCATGCTTGCATGCAGGCATGTATGTGTGTGTGTTTGTGTGTGTGAGAAAGAGAGAGAGAGCGTTTGTTGTCTTGATGGATGTGTGTGTCACTATTCTTCCATGCAGGCATGCGTGTGTGTGCATGTGAGAGAGAGAAAGAGAGACAGAGAGAGAGACAGAGGGAGAGACAGACAGAGTCACAAAGAGCTGAAACATGTGACATACGCTGTGGCATTGCCATGCAATATGAGTCTGGGCCTTTGTAGCAGTTGGTGATCGAACGAGAGACTAGCTAAGATTAGCGGCTGCTCCATTGAAGTTGGCTGGAGTTATCACAGAAGAACAGCAGGGAAGCTACGCTATCTGGCACGGAGAGCCTTGTCACCCATGTCTCCTTCTCTTCCCCGGCTAATAGCCGTCTGCCTTCGGCTCTCCTTTGAGTTAGCCAAAACTGGTTTGTTATGTTGTAGATGTTCCCTCTTGTTTGGAGATCACGAGACACTCACCAGCCAAGTGAGTCATTAATGAAGGGAGAGAGACGTGGTAACTTCCCCTGGAAGTATTTACCAAAGTGAAAGAGTATTCAAAAGTGTTCTGTTGAATAATTCATGGACTTCAAAGGGCTCTTTATTGACGTTCATGAATAAAGAAACGCCATGGTCAGGCCCTCTGGTTTACGGCACGCGGCTGGAAGGAGGCGAGAGGAGGAAGAGGAGGAGCAGGCCAAGAATGGGGGGATGACTGATTGAGGGAAGGAGAAAGATGGATATGGATGTATTAATGGTTGAATAAATGGATGAATTGACGGAAGATGAATGCATCGATGGGATGATGGATGGAGGGATAGAATAATGGATGGAGGACGGATGGATGTATGGATTGATAAACGGATGAATTCACCCCAGTAGGAAATGGTATTGTCACGGTGAGTATAGGAGGTGGACCCAAGCACAAGGAGACAACGGCAATATGACAAGAACCAAGACTTTACTTCATACAATAGAAGAACACGGCAAGGACACTCACATACATTGACCATCAAGGACTGACAGAGAAAGCAAACATGTCAACAGGGCAGGGTAATCAAATGGACAACAGCTGGGTGATTGGAAACGAGACCCAGGTGTGCAGGGGAGAGAGCCACAAAACCAGGGCCGGAACTAACACCCAGGGAGACAGACAGAACACAAGGAAAAAAGGAAACTCAAATACACATGAACAGGGACATGGCCATGGTCTTGACAGGTAGTTCAAATTTACAGTTAATTATAAAAACTGAAACAGGTAAAGAGAGGAACAAGGGAAAGAGACAAAGAGAAACAGCGAGGGAGAGCGATTCAGAGAGAAAGCAAATGGACAAAGAAAGTGACAGAGACATTATTAAAGGATGTAGTGCAGGGTTCTCCAATCCTGGTCCTCGAGGGCCGCTGTCCTGCATGTTTTAGATGTTACCCCTGCTCCAGCACACCTGTTTCAAATGAACCGGTCGTTATCAAGCTCTGTGGAAGCCGAGTAATGAGCGTTCATTTGAATCAGGTGTGCTGGAGCAGGGAAACATCGAAAACATGCAGGACAGCGGCCCTCGAGGACCAGGATTGGGGAACCCTGATGTAGTGAAAAGAAAGAGAGTGATACAGAAAGATACAGAGAGAAAGCGCGAGACGAAAGAAAGAGAGAGAGAGTGAAAAGAAAGCGTCAGAAACAGACAGAAGAGGTGAGAACGCTCCATCCTGTTCAGCTGATGGATGTAATTCCGCCCCTGCTGACCACAACATCTTGTAATTCCTGCTGTCATTTTCCGCTCCATTAGCGTTGGTGATGTTCATTAAAGATGACTTCCCCTCAGCAGATGTGGCTCCGCAAACTCATTATAACTTTCTGCTGTTCGCCCAGCATCAGGGAGCTAGCACGCGTCGCTAACGCTGGCACACTGCTGCCTGTCAGATGTGACAGGTAAGTGCCCTGCTAAGAAGCCGCTAGCAACATAGTTAGCGACAGCGCTAGCGCCGTTTTCTCCTGAATGATACAATAGTGTTTTAGGGGGAAAGTTAATTTGTAATTTGTAATTTGTAAATCTTAAAATCCCAAAACATATATATTGTTTTACCCCAAATAGGTAAAAAATATTTTACCTAGTGTCCTAATTTATTTTACCTAAATTACCGACAGTGTCTCTTCTCTTCTCCCCTCTCATCCCCCTCTGTCTGTACGCTAAGTAGTCAGCTGACCACCATAAACCCTGTCTGGGCCTGTCCTGGTGTGTGTGTCCTGTCCTGGTGTGTGTGTCCTGGTGTGTGAGTTCTGGGGTGTATTTGACCGACATTCTCCACCGACGATAGGTAACTTGTGTGAGCTTGTGCAAACAAAGTGTACCTTAAGTAGTTGCACTCATCCTTTGGTGATCAGCTTTGTCTGAAGGTTACATCAGGCTGCGTGGATCCTGACTGAACGTTGACGAGACTGTCGACTACAACAGTTCGGCCATGCAGGGCATTTCATCCTGTTCATTTAGCAGACACTTTCCTCCAAAGCAACATACAGCGACCACAACACAAGTTGTTTGGTAGTTGATAGCTGTTCCCCAGTATTTGATAGTTTTGTTCTCCGCCTCAGCCACACAGCCTCTGCTTCTCCTCCCTCCAGCTCTGCCTGCTCCGTCTGAGAGCAGTGAAGCCCCAGACAGCGGCATGCTGAATAGGACGGCGGATCATCTCCGTCTGTCTCTCATGCTGGAGACTCCAGGGAGAACCTCCAGGGAGAACCTCCACAGATCATCTCTGTTCATTGTGGCTTCTTTTATTTGTTCACAGCGACATCAAAGGCTGTCTGGTCCCTTCGAGAGGCCAGCGTTTTAGACGGATCTGTCTCTGTTAGAGGGGCTGTGGCCTGCCAATGTCCATCCCACATCGCATGAACCACAACCACACACACACACACACACACAGAACACACACACACATCAACCACAACCCCACACACATTAACTCACACAAATTGACACACACAGGAAGCATGAGGGGAGCACGACCAAAGACACGTTGATTCATTACCACTGAATCCAGTCAGTGGTAATGATACCCTGAGAAGAGTTGAGTTTCATATTGCTTTTCTGAGAACTGCCTTTGGTGTGCGATCGATGGGTGTTCCTGAGATGAAGCGTCTCTTCAGGAAAGGATGCTCTTGAGGAGAGGATGGGATGGGGTGTGGTGAGGGCACGACAGCGCCCTTCAACAAAACCACAAATCAGGAAACACACTCAGGATCAATTCTCACAATCAATAGATGATCAGAAATACCTCTGTCGCAGCCCCTTCTTAAGTTCTCTCTCAGCTTCACCCTTCTCTCTCTCTCTCTCTCTCCCTCTATCAGTTCCCCCCCCACCTCTCTCCCTCTCTTTTCCAACCTCTTTCATTCAGAAGACCGCTTGTCTAATGTGGATGGATGCAATGGACACTCACGATTGAAACACACAGAAAGATCATTAGCATGGGACTTATGACACCATCTTTCTTTCTCTCTCTTTCTCTCTCTCTCTCTCTCTTTCTCCCTCTCCTCTCTCTTACTCTCCCTCTTTCTGTCTCTGACTCTTTCACCTCTCTCTCTCTCTTATTTTCTCTCCCCCCTCTTTCCCTATCAATGGCTCCATCTCTCCATCTCTCCCTCGCTCCCCGCATCACTGTGTTCTCTGTTGTCAGTGTGAGAGCTTCTGTGCATGTCCCTGTTAGAGACACAAAGACTACAGCCAGCAGCAGAAAGGTCAGGGTGATCTACAGCCTCACCCCAACACTGGGGTCAGCTTTCCTTAATGAGCTGCACTTATACAGTACACACACACACCTACACACACACTCTCACACACTTTCAAACTTTCACACACACAATCATACACTCACCCATACGCCAGCACACTCTCTCTCTCTCACACACACACACACACACACACACACAAACACACACAGGAAGTCTTGCTTTTCCAAGTGACTGGTGTTGTCTTAGCTCTGCTCTGAGTGTCTCTGCTGTGTGAGGGCCTGCCAGACCGGGAGAGGCCCGTGGGGTTAAAGGGTCCTTGTTTAACCCAGCCTCACTGCGGTTCACTGCTCTGCTGTCATCTGGCTGTGGACCCAACCACCAGATTTGCCCCCAAAAGCTCTACACAGTCTCTGTGGACATTTCCTACCGATGTGTGTGTTGTGTGTGTGTCTGTCTGCGTGTGTTGTGGATGTGTGTGTATGGCTGTTGGTGCTTAGACCTTGAGGGACTTTGTAGAACATACAGTGTCAGAGTATTGGTGAGATGGCAGTCGAACTTGCATCACATTAGTGAGCTTCTGCTGTGTGCTTTTCTAGAATTGGTGTGATTTCATTCACCATGTCAAGTGATATATCTCACATGGACGTGAGTGTGTGAGTGTGTGTGTTAATCAGTCTGGTTGTAGTCACGTTGGAGGGTTTATGTTATTGGATGAGTTGCCGAGACACATCATGAAACACATTCAGACTTGACAGTTTGTGTGTGACAGTGTATGGTGTATGGTGTGTGTTGTGTATGTTTGTATGGGTGTGTGTGTTGTGAGTGTGTGTGTGTGTGTGTGTGTGTGTGTGTGTGTGTGTGTGTATGAACAAACGCATGTATGTGTGTGTGGGTGTGTGTACCCAGCTGTAGAGCTGATGGTAGAGCTGTGTTTACGGTGTTCAACAAACAAACAGATTCACTGACTTCCGCCCAGTAGATATTTACATTGAACTGCCAACAATGAGACCTATTAAACCGAAACAGGAAGTTCAGAAGAGCAGGCACTCTTTTGAGCTCAGGTCTTCTTCCTGACTGACCAATCGGCATGGGTTTAACCATGGTGGACAGTGGACTGTTAATAGCCTCTGAGTGTTCCTCGTAAAAGAAAAACAAACAAACAAATAAAACAAACAGTTGAGCAGATGACATCAGGCAATTAAGAGCCAGGACCAGATTGGCAACGCCCCCCTCCCCTCCCCCGACACACACACATGCACACACACAACACACAACTCACACAACCTCTGTCTCACACACACACACACACACATGCACACCACACACCACACAAACACTGTCTCTCCTACACACACACACACACACACACACACACACACACACAACATGCACACCACACACACACGCACACCACACACCACAAAAACACTGTCTCTCCTACACACACACACACACCACACACACACGCTCACCCCCCCCCAGCCTGATATGGCAGATGGAAGACATCATTATCTGTCTTGCTGCTGTGAGACTACTGCACACACACAAAACAACAAACACACACTTAACAATAAACACACACACATAATGATGCACACAAACACAAGAAGCAATGCACACGAACACACACACACACACACACACACACAGAGACTTAACAGAGCACACAAAAATGCACACACAGACACACACATATTCATAAACATGGCCATAAAGGCAGACAAACTCAAAGCATGTGCAGTCATGCATGTAACCAACATACAATGTACACAATTTGACTCACAAACATGCACAGACAAATCACATAGCTACTCCAGTACACACTCACACACAACTCATGAGGGAGCCATCACGCTGTCCCTGCTATCCTAGCCCATTGATTTGGTTTATAGTTTGTCTCGGGGCAAAGGGAGGTCTTTTTAAGCACACACACACACACATACACACACACACACACAGAGAGACACACAGGAAGCGTTCCAAATTGTTCGATTAAGTGGGTCATCCTTTCTTACAGTCTCTTGAAAAGAAAGAGCTTTTTGTGCGTCTCTAGTGGAGGCAGACGCACAGGAGCAGACGCACGCAGCCCTGCCTTCTGCCTCGGCCCTGCCTTCTGCCTCCACGTTTCAGGAGTGTGATGGGCTGTTTGGTTCTGGTGCTGGACGAGGATGGGCCAGACTGGACTAGGGCTGGTTCTGTCCCTGCCTCGTCCCTGCCTCCACCCTGAAACCCTGCCTCTGTCCTGCCACCTTGCCTCCACCTTGCCTCCCCCATCCCTGCAGGAGGGAGAGTCAGCAGAAGAGCAGCCTCTGCTCTCCTTTGCTCTGCTCTCCTTTTCTCTCCTTTCCTTTCCTCTGCTCTCCTCTCCTTCGTCTTTTTATGATTCATCTCACCTGGAGATACATAGACAGACAGAGAGATTGAACCAGAGAGAGACACACAAAGAGAGATCGAAAGATACACAGAGAGATACACAAAGAAAGACCACCAGAGAAATAGTCAGACGATGAAGAGATATAGACAATAGATCAGACAAGCAAACTACCTCTCCAGTATGGGCAAAAGTCCCTTACTAAATTACCGTTTCTTGCGTGTTCTTTGTTTCTTGATTTTACAGTATGTGACAGATTTCCCAGTAAAGCAAAATCCCATCAATTATGCTTTTTCTTCTCTTCCTTTTCATCTCACCTTTTCACTTTCTTTACGGAAATATTTTAGGAGTTTTATCATGTCTAAGACTTTCAAAGGAAATCATTCTAAATGTTTTGGAGCATGGAGGGCTATCCTATCAGTCACAAACGTCGCTCTGCAGACCACACACACCCAACCCTGGCCTCCAGCCTCCAACCCCCAGCCTCCAGTCTTCAGCCCCCAGCCCCCAGCCTCCAGCCCCCAGCCTCCAACTCCCAGCCCCCACCTTCCAGACCATAACCTTCAGCCTCCAGCCTACAGCCTTAAATCTAATCCCCCATCTGTAATCTGCTCACCTTCAGACCAAACAGGCCCCCACAGCAAGACAGGAAGGCCTGAAATGTTGGGCAGTGAGCCCCACAGTAGGCAGCCATGGAGAGCTGTCTCTCCCAGGAGGAGAGGCCGTGTTGGGGGAGAGTATCAGGGAGCCTGGGTCCCGTCCTCCTGCCTGGAGGTCTGTAAGCCGTGCTCAGCGGAGGGGACACCCTGCTGTGTGTCTCTGTCTGGTCCTGGGCACTCAGGCAGCAAAGCATCCACAGGCCAGGGTGGGCGGTCAGAGTAGTGTGTGTGTGTGTGTGTGTATGAGTCTGTGGAAGTGTGCGTATGTGGGAGTGTGCGAGTGTGTGTGTGTGACTCTGTGTGTGTGAGAAGTGGACTCTGTCGCCCGCGGGGCCTCACACACTTTCCAAAATAAACAACTCCCGCGGACGGGATTACTATTGATCTGCAGAGCAGTCAGCTGGGTGTGGAGAGAAAGACCGGAGGGAGAGATCAGAGAGCAGCAGGAGACCACAGCAGAGAGACCAGAAAGAGGACCAGCACAGAGAGAGAGGAAGAGCGAAAGAAAGAGAGAAAAAGAGGGGAAAAGTTCAAAGAGAGACCAACACATGAGGATGAGAGAGAAAGAGCGAGAGAGAGAGAGAGAGAGAGAGAGAGAGAGAGGATGAGGAGTGGATGGTGTCTTTTGGGTGCTTGAACACCCTGGGAGCAGATGATGATGATTTCAACATGGAGCCCACTGGTCAATCTTAAAGTGTCAGCTGGAATGATCAACAGTTGACATCCAGACCTGGGAGAAAAAAAGACGTGAGAGAGAGAGAGAGGGGAGGGTGAGAGAGAGGGGAGGGAGAGAAAGGGAGAGAAGGGAGAAAGAGAGAGGGTATAGAAAAGAAAGAGAGGCCAGAGAAGAAAGATATTGAAGAACAAATAGAGAAAGGGAGATGGAGAGAGAGGGAGAAAGGAGCGTATAAATCAGAGGAGGTTTGATTGACAGCCTCCGAAATGTCTGTTTCCTGTCAGACGTGATTGGTGGTCCGCCCCCTTTGGCTGAGGCTCATGGGAAGGCAGGAAGAGATGGCAAATACGTTGAAGGAAGGAAGGATCATGGAGGCTACCTCCTAGGTCTCATCTTCTCTAAAGTGTGTGTGTGAATGTTTTGTGTGTCTGTGAATTTGACTGTGAATTTGTAAGTTTCTGTGTGTGTACATGTGTGTGTGTTAGAATGTGTGTTTGTGTGTGTGGAGGAGGGGGGGGGGAGGATGAGGATGAGAAAGAGGAAGAGGAAGAGAAGGAGGTGGAGGTCTCCATAATCATGCTGGTTAAGCATCAGAGATAAGATCTCACAGCAGTAAACTTTAGAAGACGTCTAAAAGATCCAGTCACTTTGACTTACTGCCCCCCAGGCACACTGTCACTGGGCTACTAACCACACAAACACAAGCCTGCACGCACAAGCACACACACACATACACGCACGCACACCCACGAGCACACACACATGCACACAAGCAAACACTCGCACACACATGCACACAAACACACAGGCACATGAACACACACAAACTATACATGCAAAAACACGCACAAAAACTCGCATCTGAGAACGTCCTCTAATGTTTATTACAATGAATAAAATAAATAATCCATGACAGCAAATGTCTCTTTTTTGCATAATGTTCCAAAACAATATCCACAACTAAATCAAATATTTGCTTCACCTCCGACATGGACAACTCTTTAGAATAGCACCACCACCCGCTTGGTGCTTCCTGCGTTCTCTAGTTCTTCAGTTAGGATCTGATCTGCCCCCTCTAGGCAGCCCGTCACCCTGGCAACCTGCTGACGCTCCGAGGGAGGGAGGGGGGCGGGAGATGTGGGGGGAGGGGGTGAGGGAGGGGTGACTCTGCTCAGAGACAATGGCATTCTTTCACTGAACGCGACTAGCACTAGGACCGTGGCGGAGGACGGGACTCCTGTGGCGGGTGCAGGCAGGCAGGGCTAGAACACAGCGCTCTGCCTCAGAGAGAGAGGGAGAGAGAGAGAGGAAAAGAGAGAGATAGAGAGAGAGAGAGAGGGAGGGAGCACAACGAAGAGAGAGAGAGACCAAAGGATTGCAGACGTCTGTGTGCTTGGTGCCAGAAACGCGGAGCTGGGGAGGAAATGGAGGGACTCGGACTGAACGGTGGGAATTAACAGAGAGGAGGAGAGGAGGAGAGGAGAGAGAAGAGGAGAGAGGAGAGGAGTGGAGAGGAGAGGAACTCAAAGAAAGAAGAAGACAGGGGCTCGTCTGAAAGACAGAAGGATTCTAAGGTGACTTTATGGCTCTTTAAAAAGGGGTTGGGGGACTGTGTGTGTGTGTGTGTGTATTTGTTTGTGTATGTGTGGAGATCTATTAGAAGCCGGGGGAGTTGAGTGTTGACATGTGCTGCCTCTCTGCACTTCTAAGTAAGAGAGCAAGAGGGAGGGAGAGAGAGAGAGAGAGAGAGAGAGAGAGAGAGAGAGAGAGGGAGAGACAGAGAGAGAGAGACAGAGAGAGAGAGAGAGAGAGCAGAGAGAGAGAGAGAGATGAGAGAGAGAGAGAGAGAGTTTTAAGGTTGTTTTCGGCAAGATTATAGTGAAAAGTATTGGCGTGTGGACAGTCTGTGTGTCTGTGTGTGTGTGTTGTGTGTGGATACTGTGTGTGGACAGTGTGTTTGTGTGGACAGTCTGTGTGTGTGTGTGGATAGTTGTGGACTGGAGTGCAGGGTTGTGAAGGTGTGCCCAGCTGAGGACCAGGAGAGGAGATCCTGTGTCTCAGAGCTGTGACTCAAGTTCAGCGCAGGAAAACAGCACTCCTTTTAAAAAGGCAGCTTCCATTTCCCAGCCTGGCCGCTGCTGCGAGTGTGTGAAAGAATGTGGTGTGTGTGTGTGTGTGTTGGTGTGTGTTTATACGTGTATGTTGGACTCAGCCTCGTGCTTGTTGAGTGTTGGTACACAACGAGTAGATGGTATGGAACAAGAGCTCTGTGTGTGTTTGTTTGTGTGTGTGAGCAGCAATGCATCAGTTTGCTCACGTAGAGATGTGTTCCGTGTGTGCTGAGTAGATCTGCTAGATTTGGTTAAGACGGTATAAGAGGCTAAGCGTGCGTGTATATGTGTGTGTGTTTGTGTATATGTGTGTGTGTGTGTGTGAGAGAGAGAGTGCGTCGGGCGGCAAACAGGTTGAGAGGCAGATCTGATCAGACGCACAGCAACAGTGGAAAGAGCATGGCTGATCCTCACACACTCACACACCACTCACAGACACACTCGCTCACATTCCTGCTTCAGTCCGTTAAACAGCTGGAAGAAATACAATATTGTGTGTGTAAGTGCATGTATGTGTTTGTGTAAGTGCATGCATGTGTGTGTGTGTGTGTGTAGCAGTCCCGGGCGGCTTCCCCTGTCCATGCATCTCGTTGTGCACGTGTTGGGTGTTTATTTTTTAATCTGTGTACAGCAGATTGCAACTGTCGGTGTGCTTAGTTCTGTTTGTACAGTGTGTGTGTGTGTGTGTGTGGTGTGTGTGTGTGTGTGTGCGCGTGTGTGTACTGAATGTCTGCTGCTCTGTGAGTGTGTACATATCTATGACCGTGGAATGTTCTGTCGTCAGACAGAGTGTGTGTGTGTTGTTCTGTCGTCAGACAGTGTGTGTGTGTGTTGTTCTGTCGTCAGACGGTGTGTGTGTGTGTGTGTGTGTGTTGTTCTGTCGTCAGATGGACTGTGTTTCTCTCTGTGTCCTTGGACTGCTGAATGATTGGCTGGGTTATATTTACGTCTCCATGAGAGCGATGAGGAAGAGGGAGACAGGAAGTTACAGGGTCGGAGATGAAATGAGGGAAAGAGAAGAGGGGAAAGAGCAGGGAGGGAGAGAGAGAGAGAGAGACGAGAGAGAGACAGAGAGAGAGAGAGAGAGAGAAAGGAGAAGAGAAACCCCAAGAGACAGAGATGGAGAAGAGAGAGCAGGAGAGAAAGAGAGAGAGGTGGGGAGATAGACATACATAAAGAGAGAGAGAGAGAGAGAGAGAGAGAGAGACAGAGAGACAGAGAGAGGGAGAACAGGAGAGATATGACCGTCACCGTATCTTGAGGAGGGCTCAGAATGGAGTTCATTCATAATTCACCCCCCCCCGGCAGCATTCATTCACACACTGAGCCCCCATCACTGGTCTGACTGAAGAGGCCACCCTCATATCTCCCTGCTCTCCTCAGCGGACACCCCTTCAGGGTCCCACACCTCCTCCTCTCTAACGCCCTGCTGTAGGGTGCTCTTTGGTGTTAATAGTATCACTCCACCAGGCCAACCAGGACCAGTTAAACTGACCGGGCCTCAGTCCGTCTCTCTCTTAATCCCTCCTCCCCCCTCTTCCTCCCTCTCGTTCCCTCCCAGTCAAAGTGTAAAGAGTCTTAACTCTAAGTGGTCTGTAATAGTTGAAAGACAGTCTTTGTGTCCCTCAGGTTATAATTGTCATTGACTCTTCAGTAGCTGCCCTGCTGTGCTGGGAGACACTCATTGTCCACAGCGCTCTCAGCTCAATTAGCTCACGCTGGTTAGAGCTGCTGTGCTGGCATGCACACACACGCACACACACACGCACACACACACACACTTTCCTCTCTCTTTTTGTCTTTCTTTCTACAGTATTTCTCTGGCCTTATAAAGAAGGCAGCGTGGTTAAAAATAGAGCAGATGAATGAAGAAGTGTTTTGTATTTTGAGCAGCTGATGTCATGGTTGGTGGGAGATGCTGCAGACAGATCTGTGGGCTGGAGGTGAAGCTTACACTGTAGAAAAGGTGAGCAGGGTTTGGAGCTGGAGGAGGATGTGTGTGTGTGTGTGTGTTAGAGCATGCTGTGTGCAGTGACAGGAATGTCAGTGTTTTGTTTAGTGAACGGTCTGCTTTGTGTTTCTATCTGATGAGCTGATCATTTTCCGTCTGTGATGAGTCTCTCTGTGTGTTTGTGAACCCACCATGCATTTGTGTTATTATTTGCGTGTGTGTGTGTGTGTGATAAGGTGTGTATGCAAGTGTGTGTCTGTGATTAGATGTGTGGGAGGGTATTGTGGTGTTCGTTTGAGGGAGGTAGTAGTGTGTGTGTGAAGTTATTAGTGTGCATGTTTTGCATGTGTATGTATACACTATAACTGTGTGTGTGAACTGTATGTGTGTGTGTGTTTGTGCAGTCGATGCATGCTGTGACGCGGCTCTGGTTGCTAAGGGAAGCAAGGACGTGGGTGGAAGGATTTCCTGTCGACAGGAAACTTTGTTTATGCACAGAGGGCTGAGGGAAGCATGTGTTCACTGTGTGTGTGTGTGTGTGTGGTGTGAGAGAGAGTTTTCTGCCTCTGGTGGAAGTATTGTGGAGAGCTCACTAAAAATCACACACACGGGTTAGGGCTAAGCCTTGTTGTGTGTTGGGTTGTACGTGAGTTTTGTAACAATCTATCTATCTGTCTGTCTGTCTGTCTGTCTGTCTGTCTGTCTGTCTGTCTGTCTGTCTGTCTATCTGTCTGTCTGTCTGTGTGTGTGTCTCTATCAGTGTGTGTGTTTGTTTGTATGTGTCTCTGTGTTTGTGTATCTGTGTGCGTGTGTGCCTGTCTGTCTGTGTTTGCATGAGTGTGTGTTTAGCGCCTGATGACATCATGCACATGTGAAGGCCGTCTGCCCTCCGCATGGATGGTGGCCCTGCATTACGTAACCGACATTGACTGAGTGAGGTGACGTCATCTCCCCCCTCTCTCCTTCTCTCTTTCTCTCCCCCTCTCTCTCCCTCTCTCTCCCCTCTCTCCCCCCTCCCCTCACCCACTCTCTATCCCTGTCTCCCTCCCCCCTCCCTTTTCCCCCTCTCTCTGGCCAGCTACAGTGATGTCATAGCTGGAAGCAACCACTCACAGTCACGCAAGCCTTTTGGAGATGGCGTTTACGTTCAAAAACAAAGCCCAGGTTCCGTCAGACGTGGTTAAGGTCTTTACATGCTCTCCCTGCAGCTCTCCTGCACGGCCTCTTATCATTACAAGGCATCAAGCCTGTCTGAGAGACAAATGGATTTCAGTGCTGAGGACGACCAGCTAATGGACTCTTTATTGTGTTCTGCTGTTGTTTGGGAGAAGATTAGACTTCTGACAGTGTTCTCTAGACGTGTAATCGCCCTATCGTACACGGAGAACGAGGGAGAGGCAGGGCTTTGAGATGTATACGCTTGAGACTAGGGGAGTTGGGGACTGTGAGGCCTTTTAGTTTGGGGGATTTCTGTCCTCATCGTCGACGCTGACCGACTGAACTTTTTTATGCTCATCTAAAGGGTAAATAACAAGGAAGTCAAAAAAACAAAAACGAATAAAAAGATTCATCCAATCAGCATCTGGTGTGCGTGTCTGCCAACCAATCATGGCCGTGTCCAGATTAGCTCCAAACGAACGCCAAACTGCAAATGTATATTTGCTGCTGTCTCAGAGTGTGTCTCTCTGATTCCATAGCTGTTTATTCCACTCCTCTCCTCCTCCGACCCACCCCCTTTTTCCACTCCTCTTCTTCTCTTCTCCTCCTCTCCTCCACTTCCTCCTCCACTCCTCTCTTCCTCTTCTCTTCTCTCCTCCTCCTCTCCAGACAGGACGTCTCAGTCTCTCCAGCTGGTTAGGCCCCCAGGCTCCTACAGCCAGCTCAGAGAAACTCAGAGCAACTTGACCCTGCATGTGCCAAACTGCCGCTCCCTCCCTCCCTTCCATCCTCTCATCCTCTCACCCACCCTCCCTCCCTCCCACCCACTAACAGCACACATCACATACATCTCCTTGGGGGAGAATATACTGATTATCTGATCAGTTGTAAATTGACCTACCAGCCCCAGACACACAGCAGACCACTGCTTAAATTCACAGACCACAAACCTCAGCCCAGCTTGTTCTACCAGTAATGATCTGGTCTCAGAAACGATGCTGTCTGAGAGGACGGTGTAGAAGAGGTTTACAGTCCAGACTGCATCGGACTGCTGGTCACGGTCTGCCCCTCACGACAGCCTTTCCATCAACTGAACCCATCTTTCTCTGTTTTTACCTCTCCTTCTGATCTTCTGTCACCCCCTCCTCTTCACATTCTGTTTCCCTGCCTCTCTACCCCCTCCTTCCCCCTCTTACCCTCTCCTGCTTCCTCACTCCCTCCATCCCTCATTTATCCTCCCCTCCTCCCCTCTTCCCTTCTCCCTCTCCCTGTCTGCCACACCCCCTGTTCCTCTTTACTCTCCAACCCTCCCATTCCTCTTGACCCCCCCCTCCTCCCCCCCCCTCCCTCCCTCCCCCTCCCTCTCCCCTCCCTCCCCCAGGGTCTTACTCAGCGTCTGTGTGTCCATGCGTGGGCCTGTTTTCTGGCAGTGCGAGGGGAAAAAATACCTTCCCATATGATGTAAACACCCTGGTCCCAGCAGAAGCTGCGCACAGCCAGAAGGGTGTGTGTGTGTTTGTGTGCGTGTGTGTGAGCGTATGTTTGTGTGTGTGCCAAGTACTTTGGGCACTACCCCCAGTTGACCTCTTAACCTGTCCAGGTCTGGTGTCACTGTCCAGTGTGTGTGTGTGGTGTGTGTGTGTGTGTGTGTGTGTGTGTGTGTGTGCCTGTGTGTCTGTGTGTCTGTGTGTGTCACCTGAGATGATAGCTGGACTGCAGCCTTGCAAATGGGAACAGCTGCGTTTTGCCTGCCGGTCAGTCACGAGCCCAAGTCTCAGATCACCTCTCATCTTCAAATGGACACACACCACAGAGCAGTGTCTCACAGTCCCCACACACACCACAGAGCAGTGTCTCACAGTACCCACACACACACCACAGAGCAGTGTCTCACAGTACCCACACACACACCACAGAGCAGTCACAGTCCCACACACACCACCCAGAGCAGTGTCTCACAGTACCCACACACACACCACAGAGCAGTGTCTCACAGTACCCACACACAGACACACACAGTGCACACACCTACAGTACACATGCACAGTACCCAGACACACACAGACAGTACGCACACAGTGAACACACACCCACAGTACACACACACACACAGTACACACACTCAAGTGTGCTGTGCAGTATTCCACACTGAAAGCTCTCAGAGGCTTTCAGATGAGAATAGACATGGAAAGAGCAACAGAAGACCAATTTCCCTCAAGATTCATTCATGTAAAATGTTGTTATTCAAAAGCTCTCATTCAGCTGGCGCTATTCATCTCTCTGCTGACTTCAAACCAAACACATCTTGTCTTATCTGTGTGTGTGAGGGTGTTTGTGTGTGTCTGTGTGTGTGTGTGTGTGTGTGTGTGTATGTGTGAGTGTTTGTGTGTGTCTTTCCCTCCGCTTCTGAGAGGAATGTCCTTGGCCCATCTGACTGGCAATCTCCCTCTGGGCTGTCCGTCATTCCCAGGAGGCGGGTTCACCCCAGCAGGGGAGCCAATAAAAGTGGGAGTGTGGTGACATCACTTACCAGGGGGGCTCAGAGACCACCCTGCCCCCCCCTCTTCCCCACCAGGTGATACAGAGCAGCTCATATTATTATGATTAAGTGTGAAGCCCTATCATAGCAGAGGTCCTTAATGAAAGTGGAGCAGGGGAGAGTGGTGCGTGCGTGTATGTGTGTGTGTGTGTGTGTGTGTGTGTGTGTGTATGTCTATGAAAAAGAAAGAGGGCATGTGAGAGAGGGAGACAGGGAGGGAGAGAGGGACATGGGAGAGAAGTAGAGCGAGAGAAGGAGGAAGAAATGGAGAGGAAGGGAGGGATGGGAGGGAGAGAGGGAAGAGAGAGAGAGAAAAAGAGAGAAAAGAAGGAGAGTGAGAGCACAGGGTTGAATATTCAGCAGCTGCAGTCAGACTTGCTGACTCGTGGTTGTTCATGCTCTGAATGTACCATGAGAGGTATGAGATGTCCAGCGCTGCTCTGGTGCCCTGGCAGGGGTGCAAGGTGTCAGTGTGTGTGTGCGTGTGTGTGTGTGCGCGTGTGTGCTACGTGTGTGAGTGTGACGCCCGCGAGGGCTGGGTAGTCTCCTCCCATTTGAATCTATTCCCTATCGAGTTGCTGATGCTCCCCAGTCCTTAGGTCCGCACCGTCTAGGGAAGTAAGATTTGCTTGGGCCGCCTGTGCTTTCCCCCTAGCCCGGGTTTGTTCTCCTTCATTCTCGCTTTGGTGAACAGGCCTGGGCGAGTGCTAAGAGTATGACCCTGGGGACTGCCCCAGGATGAGCAAGGTGCAAGCTCATCTTACTTGTCTTTTCCTGTGTGCCGGGGTAGTGGACACTCCCTCTCTTTGGGGGCGAGAGGAGCTGTGGAGGGGGAAAGGTCGTGGGGGGCATTATCTATTTTGGGGACAGCTGGGAGGGGTTCCTCGCGGGGGGGACGACTCCAGCGTCTGTGAACTCCGTGGGGCGGGGAACGCCGTGCCTCCTCCCCATCATTAAGGGTTTCGAGACGATGAGCCCTCATCAGGGTGGCTATCTTATCCGCACTGGCAATCTCGCCGACACGATGGGGAATTTGGTATGCAATACCTCTTGGGGCACGGAAGGGATGCGTGGACACTAAATCTTTCTGCCATAGTGGTTGCTTTGCACGACTGTCCTACCAGCCGCTGCCGGTGTGTGGAGAGCGGTGGAGGTGGAAAGGCGTGGGGGTGTTGTGGGGGTAAGATGGGTGTGTGGTGTGGGGCTGCTATGGTTGCGATGGCGTAGATCAGGTTCGTGAATAGGTACACGGCCCTACACCTAGTAGGTGGGGGGGGGGTCCGTTCCCTTTCATTCTTTTCCCACTGTTTCGCTCCTTTTCCCTCGTTGTCTTCATCCCCCCCCCTGATTTTCCTTTTTCACCCCACTATCGTCTTCTCCTCGCCACTCGTCCTTCATGCCCTACATATCTCACCACTTCCCCTCCTTTCTTCATAAGCATAGTTTTCAGTTTACATCACGCTACACACCCTTCAGTCTCAACGTCTTTTCTTCTTTGCCCCTCCACTTTCTGCCTTTGGGAGAGGTACGCAGGGTTTGAGACACCTTCTCGACGTGAATTAAGCCCCCCCAGTCAGGCTTTTTCGCGGCTTACCTTCCCCTCCTCGCTTTTAGTTTTCCCTCAGCGTCGGTGGAGTGGAGATAGGACGACCTTGTCTTTTCGGACTTGAGCTCTGTTTATTACGCCTACGAGTCTGAGCACGGGTTGGTCACCTGATACCCGATCTAAATTGTGCGGGCTATCTGAGCTCGCCAGGTCGTCCTCGGGGTGGAATTTCTACGCGTGGTTCGAGGCCGTGGTCTTGCGAGGCTCTCAGCGAGACGGTAGGTATTCAAGTATATTGTTAGTGTGGGGTCTAGTGCTGTCCGTGGGTGATGTGACGAGGTTTGTTTGATAGGTTTAATGCCTGGGGGGATCGAGAATGTAGGAGGACCCTGGGCAGGAGAAGAAGCAGGTCCAGGTCCTGTCAGGAGGGTTCAAGAGAAGAGCTTGCAATGGGACCCAGGAATAACTGTTTTCTGCTCATTAATCATGAACACTGGGGAGGTGAGGACAGGGTGAAAGTACCGGGGGTAAGAAAGATCAAAGGAGGGATACCCGAGAAAGTGTGCGAAAAAGAGGGAGGAATCGGGTAAAGTCTGTGGGAATTGGAAGGTTGTGAATGATGAAGGGAGAGTGAAGCGAGGAAAGTTAAGAGTAGGGGTGGATAAAGTTTGCCGTAAATATAAAGGTCTACCGAGAACGAAAGAGCGGAAGAGAAGGATAAGGTGAAGGGGGGGGGGGGGAAGGGACGGGTAAGAGAAAGGGGAGGGTAGAGAAGAAGTAAGAAGAAGGGGGGAATGAGGAAGAAGGAGCAGAAGAGAAGAAGAGAATGGGTAAGGAGGAAGAAGGAGAAGAAGGAGAAGAACGAAGACGAAGAATAAGATAATGTAGAATGAATGAGGAAGAAGAGTAAGAATGATAAGAATAGAAACGGATAAGATGTGGTGTGGTGTGTGAAAGACTCTTCTCCCAGAGCTCTACGTCTAATCATGGCATCGTCATTCTTCACTCTCATTTTTTTGGCAGCTCCTGTCAAACAGCATACGCTGGAGGACACTGTGACTTTGAAATGTTGCTAATGACCCAAGGATATCTCCCCCTTCTCTCTGGTGATTAGAAAGGAGAGACAGAGGAGAGGACTGGAGGGAGGGAGATAGAGAGAGAGAGAGACTCGGGAGAAACAGGAGCCGGAGATACAGAGAAAGATGCGAGATGTGCAGAGGGATGGAGAGACAGAGAGAAAGAGATGGAGAGATATGGAGAGACATGCAGAGAGAGAGAGAGAGTGACAGAAAGGGTCAGTGGAGTCCTAAATCCTAGCCTATATGAGCTACTACACTTACCAACAGTAAGCCTAATCAAATACAAATTTGATAAACTGTCTGTGTGAGGGTCGGGTCGTCTTGGCGGTGGTTGCCATGGCGTTGCGTTTCAGGGACAAACTGTTGGCCAGGGTCTGACAGGCCATACTGCTGTTGGAGAAAGATAAGTGGAGGAGCCAGGGGGGTATGGGGAGACAGAGAGAGAGAGAGAGAGAGAGAGAGGGAGAGAGAGAGAAAGGGAGAGAGAGAGATGAGAGATAGAGAGGGAGAGAAAGAGAAAAAAAGAAAGACAACGACAGAAAGAAACGAAGAGAGAAAGAAAGGAAGACGAGAGAGATAGAGAGCGAGATGAGAGAGAGAGAGTTGAGCACAGTGGGGTGTGGGTCAGCAGCATTGTCTATTAAAGTCACACAGAGGAGTAGCAGATGAGCTGTCCCAGTCAGAAACACTCACACACTTTAAAACCCTTCTCTCCTTCTCTCTGTCTGTCTCCATCTCTCTGGCCTCACTCTGAGCAAGCCTGTCCTGTTTCAACTTTTACAGGGAGGCTTTCCCTGTAGGGAGAGAGAGTTGGCCTCGCCTCACCCTGTCTGAGGAGAACTCTCTCTTCTCTCTCTCTCTCTCTCTCTCTCTCTCTCTCCTCTGCTCTCAGAGCCTCCGCAAGGACCAGTGAGGGAGGAAGGACAGAAGGGAGGGAGGAAGAGATTGAGTGAGAGAGTGAAAGAGTGAGTAAGTGAGAGTGAGTGAGTGTGAGAGAGAGAGTCTAGGGCCCCGGGACTGTGCTTTTTATAAGGCTGACCTGAGTTCAGTCCGAGTCACCCTGCTCAGAGCCCTGCGGCCACAAACTCACAGGTCACCTTCATCTGCCCAGACTCACATCAGCCCAGGAGACTCTGTGTGTGTGTGTGTGTGTGTGTGTGTGTGTCTGTGTCTGTGTGTGTGTGTGTGTGTGTGTGTGTTGTTGTGTCTGTGTCTGTGTGTGTATGTGTGTGTGTGTGTGTGTGTTGTCTGTGTGTGTGTCTGTGTGTGTCTTTTGTCTGTGTGTGTGTGTGTGTGTGTGTGTGTCGCGTACACCACTCACACACAGCTCTGGGAGCCAGGGAGAGACTGAGTGAGTTCTTTCTGGTGAATCATAGTGAGTGCTCTGACTGTTTCCCCTGTACTACATGCTGGCCACTGCAGCAGCAAACACAGTGTAGGAGATGTACGAGCAGACACAGTAGGACAGATAGGAGGAGGTATCAGTACATGCTAATCTCCTTGAGGCACACTAGACAGTGTGGTGATATGGGTGTTCCCAGCTGCTCTGATGATGCTGTTCTCACAGCTTATCTATGTCGCAGTGCTGGAGGCCCCTCCGGACTGAAGACCGAACCGTGGCCGTGTGTGCGTCTGCTTGCGTACAGTGTGTGTTTGCATGTGTGTGTTTGCGTAGTGTGTGTGTGTATTAGTGTACAGTGTGTGTGTATTAGTGTACAGTGTGTGTGTTAGTGTGTAATTTGTGATAGAGTACAATGTGTGTGTTTGTGTGTGTGTGTACTACTGTACAATGTGTGTATAGCATACAGTGTGTGAGTGCGTACGTGTGTGTCAGCAATGTGTGTGTTACCCCGTCCCCCCTGAGACTCTGACCTTTGAACTCCATCTTGTAGCGCCTCACTGCTAAAATACACACACGCACACACACCAGCTTCTCCGGCCGGCCAGGCCAGCCCTCTGATTGGTCAATGAGACGGCTGTGCTGCCCTGTGGAGCCTTGATATTTGTTGTCAAGGGAACACAGGAAATGGAAACTGAAACTGATTTCATGCAGTCAAAGCTGAAGAGAATCACCGACCTCCCTCCTCCGGTGTTGACATAAATACAGGAGGTTCTCATTTCTGCTCTCACATCTCCCCTACTTCTCTCTCCCTCTCTTTCTCACCCCTCCTTCACTCTCTCTCTCCCTCTCTCTCCCTCTCTCTCTCTCTCCCTCTCTCTCTCTCTCTCCTCTCTCTCCCTCTCTCTCCCTCTCTCTCTAGGTGGTGGGGAGGAGGGATGAAGGTCATCTTTTTGTCATCAGAACTCTAGATTAGTATTGCCTCAGAGGATCCTCGCAGACTGCCGTCAGAGTAGCCTGAGAACTAGAGAGAGAGAGAGAGAGAGAGACTGAGTGAGAGAGAGCCAGGGCATCAGAGACAAGTTCTAACTCTCCTCCTGTTAAATCGGAGTGCTACAGTATCTCTTAGTGAATCCCTCAGCCTCCCCTTCAGGAGAGGTCGTTCTCAAAGTCTCAGTTTGCCAAAGCGACCGATCCTCTAAAGAAACCTCCGGCTCAATCCAGGGGAAAGACCATCCCCTCTAATTGATCATGTATTCTCAATTACAATCTGTTAAGTATCAGAGGAGCTGTTGTGGCAGTTTGACACCCTGTTAAGCTCACTCCCTCCTCTCAGTGCAGATGATTAACCCCCCAGACCTCCCGCCCCCCCTCCCATGTAAACATGGTTCGTTCCAGGCCTGTTCTTAATGAGGGTCAGGGTTTTGAGTGTGGACGGGGCAAAGTTAGACTGAGGGGGGGTGCGTGTTCCTCCAGAATGAGAGCTTGCTAGTTTTGATCAGCCTGTGATTTAGTCTGCGTCCTAGTTTTGGTATGCAGGCAAGACTGAGGATGTGATGGCATGGTTGAGCAGGGCTAGACATTGCTAGGGTTTAGTCGACTGTGTGTGTGTGTATATGTGGTGAATGGTGTGTGGTGTATGTGTGTGGTGTATGTTTGTAGTGAGTGTGTGTATGTTTGTAGTGTGTGTGTGTGTGGTGTGTGTTGTTCCCCCAGGACCAGGTTTCAGGGATATGTCTGTAGGAGCTGCAGAGCACCAAGGTCACAGAGGGCATGACGGGTCACGTATACAAACACACTTACTGGCCAGTTTGATTAAACACACACACACTCACACACACAAGTCCCCTCCCACACACAGAAGCACACACACACACACACAGACATGTGTTCTCTCTCTCTGTCTGTCTCTCACCTACTCTGTCTTTCAAACAGCAATAGGCACAACACACATTCACAAACACCATCAAGTCTGAACTTGAGCTGTAACTTGCCATGTCCTTTGATAATTGCTCCAGGGGGGGAGGGGGTATTGTGTGACGGTATAAAAGTTTGTTCGAGGCCCAGAGTGTTGAGGGAGGTTTACTAGGACCCTGGGGCAGCGCTCGGCCCCGCCCGCTCCACACCGGCCTCCACGCGCAGGAGTTTGTTGTCATAGCAACAGTAAAATGAGATGACTTTACTGTCAGCCGTAATGTTTCATGGCCCTGCCGACGCCATGGCAACATAACAAGAAGAAGCGTTCAGTACGTTCCCGGACTCCCACGGGGAGCAATGTCACATGAGTGCCCTTCTCTATACGTCCCTCTCTCTCTCCCTCTCCCTCTCCTCTCTCTCTCTCTCTCTCTCTCTCTCTCCCTCCTTCTCTCCCTCCTTCTCTCCACACCTTGACGAGAGCTGTCACGTTTCTTTACATCTCCTCGGCTCTCCTCCTCACTCTGGAACGTTCTATTTTGAGCTCAGCCAACAGAGGCTCACCCTGCCGGTGTCACTCCGGCAATTTGAATTCATTACGGTCAACGTCAATATTGGTGCAGCTGAGATGCTGCTGCTCCGACACTGTGTGTGCGTGTGTGTGTCTCCGACAGGTGTATGAGTGTGTGCGTCTTCGACAGTTGTGTGTGTGTGCGTCTCTGACAGGTGTGTGTGCTTTGGATCATATCAGTGTGGAGGGGATCACGTCCAACGTGTCTCCTCCAGTAGAGTCAGTCTCCAGGATGAATCTGTGTTGCTGCCGCAATGGTTCTTCACATCCACCTATGAAGGAGACAGCTAGCCCAGCGTATACACCAGGCCTATGTTTAGCCCTCGCCACCCAGCACCCCGACTCCACGCTGTTCCGCAGAACCAGCTCGTCAGCGCAGCCTCGTGTCAAACAGAACAGGATGTTGTTCCGTTGCCGTGGACACGGCGGCGTTGGCGGGCTGCTTTTGGCAGCAGCCATGGCAACGGGACAGTTGTCGTAGCGATGGGATTGCCGACAGAGGAGGGGTGACAGCTGTCAGTCATTCCAGAGGAGATGAGTCAGATCAGCGTTTGATTACTCTGGCCTGGAGGGTGATCACACGGCGGGCAGGGACATATCTGGTGTGGGTTAGTCATGCTGTCACTCTGTGTGTGTAATTATGTGTTTATGCACGCTTACACATGTTTGATTTGAGGTGTGTGAGGGGAGTTGTGTTTTGCCAGACCTGCATATCCGCCCTTGCTTGGTAGTCTGACCTCCTCTGACAGGTGCATCTTCTTCCTGTGTGTGTGTATGTTTACCAGAGTGTGTGTGTGTGTGGTGTGTGTATCTACTCTTGCCTAGCAGGTCTACCTGTCATCAGATAGTTCTTCAAAATATTCGTCCTTGTGTGTGTGTGTGTGTGCTCGTGCTGTGCGTGTGTTTGGGTGTCCGTGCACACAGGTGTGTGTGTGAGAGGGAGGGGTGAGTGTGTGTATGTGTGTGTGTGTGTACATGCCTCCACAGCTGACCCTCTCCTCCTCTCTCCTCCCCAGTCATAGGAGCAGTGAAGGGCTGGATGGGACCCACCATGCCCCCCAGCAAGAAGGCCCAAAGCCCCAGCAGTGGCACCAGTGCCCCCGCAGGGAGCCTGAGCCCGTTGTGCCGCGAGGCGGAGACGGCCGACCTCTCCCTGTCCCTGTCGGCCTCCTTCTCCAGGGCGGAGGACGAGGAGCTCACCAGCCTGTCCTGGCTGCACGAGAGCACAGACCTCCTGAACAGCTTCAGCCACTCGGGCCTGCGCAGCGTCTCGCCCCTGCAGGACCCCGAGGGAAACCCCTTGGCGCCGCGCTCGCCCTCCTCCTCCTCCCCGTCCCCCGACCCCTGCGACCCCTCCCCCTACGACCTGGCCACGGGGGCCAATCGGAAGCCTCCGTACTCCTTCAGCTGTCTGATCTTCATGGCGATCGAGGACGCTCCCTCCAAGAGGCTGCCCGTGAAGGACATCTACGGATGGATCCTGGAGCATTTTCCCCTACTTTGCTAGCGCCCCTACTGGCTGGAAGAACTCGGTGCGCCACAATCTGTCTCTCAATAAGTGCTTCAAGAAGGTGGACAAGGACCGGAGTCAGGTCAGGAGAATCTCTTTTGTGTCAAAAACACACACACACACACGTTCATGCTTTTCTCTGCCTCTCTGCTGCTCGTCGGAGACTTCAGTCGCGTTTCGTGTTTAGCAATCAGAGGAGCTCGAGGTTCTGAACTTGAGTCAAACTAATTCTCTATGTTGTCTACAAGTGCACAGCAAAGGCCGTTATCAATACTTGATGATCTCTTCTTTTCAGTTGAGATTCACTGATGGGCTTTTAGTCCTTCCTGGAGGGAGCGTTTTTTCAGTCTAGATTAAAATCTTGATTTAGTCTCTTTTTACTGACTTTCAGGACTTAATGGATTTCCTCATTATACAGTCCCGTTACAGGCAAATAGAGGATGATTCCCATGGCTAATTAGTGTTCAATTAATATCTGCAGCTTTACAGTAATAGCGTTCATGCCACACGATGCGAGAGCCCAGGAGCCCGTGGGAGCATTAGGCCGCTCTGATCAATACCATCTGCTTCCTCTCCTCACCTTGATTAAGGTTAGATTTGCATTTGACATGACTAGTTGTAACTTGTGAGTACAGTTTATTTGACCAAAGAATGAACCTGCTCTTTCTGCTGAGAGGGTTTGACATGGAAGAAGGAAGAGGACTGTGTGTGAGCGAGTGTGTGAGCGTGTATGTGTGTGTGTGTGTGTGTGTGTGTGTGTGTGTGTGTGTGTGTGTGTGTTGCGTGTTTGTGTGCGTGTGTGCGTGTTTGTCCGTGCGTGCTTGTGTGCGTGTGTGTGTGCGTGTGTGTGTGTGTGTGTGTGTGTGCGTGTGCTACTCTGTCATCGGATCCTTGACTACAACTGCAGAGAGTTTGCTGTGTATACATATCTCCATAGTAACTAGGTTGCAGTTGACATAAAAGTATGCTGTTGCTGTAGCAACAGAAAAACTGATTTGGCTTTACTGAGAGGCGTGTGCACAAGTGCATGCTTGCGAGTGTGTGTCTGTGTGTTGGTGTGTTCATGTGTATGTGTGCGTGAAAGAGAAGTGCATTTGGCAAGGACATGTGGTCATGGCTATCTCATACACCCTTTAAAAGACAACACGCAAATTAACCCTTAACGCTCTCGACCACACACACACACACACACACAGAGACGCATACACACGAACACCAATTCCGCATGCACTGTAGAAATGAGGCCATATTTCTGTCCCTACAGACAGCTGCTGTACCTGGCAGGAGACTGGCTTTCAGGGTAGAATCTGTGTAACTTCAAGACAAGAGCTACATTCAAGTCTTCGTATGATGTAAATCTGTCCGTATGTGATTTGTCTTGCATGGTGTGTTCATCTCAGCCTGAATGCAGCCCAGCATGGGTAAACCTTGTCTGTTTGTATTTGTGTTTCACAAGAACATCAGGATTGTTGAAAAATGCAGAAAACATCAAATTGGATTGGTGTCTGTGAGGAAGAATCTCTGGAGGTCCACTTCATCTTCGGCTGGGAGGCTTTTTGCACAAA
Source organism: Mallotus villosus (assembly GCA_903064625.1). Lineage (NCBI taxonomy): Eukaryota > Metazoa > Chordata > Actinopteri > Osmeriformes > Salangidae > Mallotus > Mallotus villosus. Next base: position 29,547 of record CAEFZP010001627.1, read on the forward strand.
ACCCCAAATCATTTTTCCATCACTGTGGAGACTCTTATGACAATGCCCTGTTTGTTCCAGTGAGTGTGTTTCTAGGTCATAACCAGGCAGATGACTTGACTGAGCTAAACGTGGGCTCTGACTGTGTCGAGAATGTGTGTGTGAGAATGTGCGGTTGCATGTATGTGTGTGTGTGTGTGTGTGTGCGTGTGTGTAAGGAGTTGTGCTGGTTGTGCATGTGTGCTAGAGAGAGAGAGGGAGCAAGAGGAGGACAGAGAGAGAGGGAGAGAGAGAGAGAGAGAGAGAGAGAGGGAGAGAGAGAGGTCTGTGGTTGCCAAGGTATTGTTTACAAACAGGATTTCTTCTGTGGTGAATGACAGACCTTAATGACAAGGGTTGGTTGTGCTGTTGCTTCAGTGGATATGAAGTTAAGACCAGTGTTAGAATAACACACACACTTGCATGTTAGAATAACACACACACTTGCACGCAGACACACCAGATTATACAAGGCTGTGGGATCACCAAGTTATGCATGTCAGTGTCCCAAACACTGAGCTTTCTTAATCTACACACCATCATCAGAAGGACCCATCCACTCTGTTTCATTTCATTGGTGTGTGTGTGTGTGTGTGGGTGTGTGTGTGTGTGCGTGTGTGTGTGTGAGAGTGTGTGTGAGAGTGTGTGTGAGAGTGTGTGTGAGAGTGTGTGTGAGAGTGTGTGTGAGAGTGTGTGTGAGAGTGTGTGTGAGAGTGTGTGTGAGAGTGTGTGTGAGAGTGTGTGTGAGAGTGTGTGTGAATGCTTGTGTTATTGCAGGTGGGCGGGACACACATGTATGTTGAATACACAATGTATAGTGCACATACATACACATACAAATAAACACACGTATAGTGTACACACACACTCACATAGTGTACATATTGCACATATTGGCACACACTAATTCTGTGAGGGGCGTGCAGTATCAATAGGGTTAGGAACAGCAGGCCATATCCAGCAGGTCCCAGTGAGACCAGCCTGGGCTTATACAACACATAAAACAGATGTTTGAGAAAAAAGAAAACACTCTCTCTGTCTCTTTCTCTCTCTTCTCTGTTTCTCTCTCTCCTCAGACACAAAACGATCAACCTTTCATGGTCTCTCTCAACACATGAAAACCCTGTCTTGCTCCCTCTCCCTCTCCCTCTCCCTCTCCCTCTCCCTCTCCCTCTCCCTCTCCCTCTCCCTCTCCCTCTCCCTCTCCCTCTCCCTCTCCCTCTCCCTCTCCCTCTCCCTCTCCCTCTCCCTCTCCCTCTCCCTCTCCCTCTCCCTCTCCCTCTCCCTCTCCCTCTCCCTCTCCCTCTCCCTCTCCCTCTCCCTCTCCCTCTCCCTCTCCCTCTCTCCCTGACAGAGAGGGTCAGAGGTGGTCCAGGGTGCAATGTGACAGAGTGTGAGTTCCTCTGTTATTCCAGACTGCCTGTGAGGACAGTTAATGTTGTGGAGCCTTCATGTGCTTACCCAGAATGCTTTGTAAACAGGGAGATCTGTGTCTGCCTTTGTAAAGCAGGACAAAGTTGCTTCGTATGAGAGACAGCAAGATGAGAGTTGAAGAGATTTGGAACCTGCTGAAAAGTTCCCATTGGTTAGATTTTTCACATTCACTGTTTGTGAAATATGACTTAACTTGTCTGAGGTGTGGAGTGTTGAGAATGAGTGTCCAGAAATGATCCCAAAGTATCCTATTTACCCACAATCCTACATGGGGAACCAACTCTCTCTTCCCTGCCCCACTTCTGGCCCCTACCACCCATTGTGCCCTGTTGCCAAGGAGATGTGTGTAATCACAGGTGAAAAACAACTTCCTGGGAATCTGTCTTTCTGATTGGCCCATCGAACGGGTGCCATGGAGCTCAGGGCTGATTGGTCCGCTGGCTGGGGATGGCAGCGACCCAGCAGACAGTGCTGCTGTGGAGAGCATTGATTTAACGGGCGGGCGGGAGGCACACACACACACATACCCCCATGGCGCACGAACACACGCATACACACACATACTTGCCCCAACACACACACACACTCTAGCTAGTGACTGTCAGGTTTGAGGAAAGCACAAGGGGATATCTGGTCAGTGGGGGTCACCTCTGTGTGTGTGTGTGTGGGGGGGGGTATATGTGTGTGTGTTTTGGGGGGTATATGTGTGTGTGTGTGTTGGGGGGGTATATGTGTGTGTGTTTTGGGGGGTATATGTGTGTGTGTGTGTGTGTGTGTGTTGGGGGGTCTATGTGTGTGTGTGTGTGTTGGGGGGTCTGTGTGTGGGTGTGTGTGTTGTGTGTGTGTGTGTGTGTGTGTGTGTGTGTGTGTGTGTGTGTGTGTAAATCATGCTCTCCAGGGAAGGCCTCGCTGGCAGTAATAGACTCTCTCCAGGGAGCAAGTCTTGCTGGGTAATCTCACACACTGCAGGGTGTGTGGCTGGCCTGGGCACACACACCCATATACCCCTTCCACACACACACACACACACACACATGTTACCCCCCACACACAAGCTCTCTCTCTCACACACACACACACTTCCAGCCATATCTGCCATGTCTGGAAGACCCATATATGAATGTCCAACCGCACACAGCTTTGACTCAAAGGCACATTCATGCTAACCATGACACACAGAATGACACTGTTAGGATGTTATCACTATATGAGAAGCAGCTTTAACAGCTAGTAGGCACGTTAGTATGACTGTATCTACACACATACCTACCCAAGACACACACACACACATGTGCAGACAAACCCGAACACACACAAAGACACACACACTCACCGTTCTCATGTGACATGTTGGTTCTTTCAGCCGGTGGTGTGGCTGACAAGTAGGATCAAAGCGTGGGAGGAGTGTAGAGTTTCATCTGGGGTGTTTAAGCTCTCTCCTTTAGTGTAATCTAGAAGATGGCGTCCGTGTGTGTCCTGATGGGGAGACGAACAGCTTCATCGGGTGGGAGACTTCCCCTTTGATCTAAAAATAAACCCCAACATCGCCTCTGGAATGGAAAAGTTCGAGTTTCCTTTGTCTGAAACGAGTGCTCAAAGATTCTCAGGCAGTTTGGTACTATAAGTGCAGTGATGTGGATGCTGAATGTCAATATATATGATGTGTTCTACATTCTGATGTTGGTTTGTGTGCGTGCATGTGAGCGTTTGTGTGTGGGTGTGATCACAGGGAACTGATTGTTCGTCATTCAGTAGATGGACATGTTATTGACAGCACATGACCTGGGTTTGGACTGTGTGAGTGATGAACTCTGTTCGGTTCTGTCTTTGTTTACGTCCTGCTCTGGTCTTATGCTAACCCTCCTATTTCCTTCTCTCTCTCTCCCCTCTTTTACATCCTCCTTTCTGTCTTTACTCTCTCTCTCTCTCTCCTCTCATCTCTCTCTCTCTCTCTCTCACACACACTGTCTCTCTTACTCGGTCTCTCTCAGAGTATAGGTAAAGGCTCTCTGTGGTCCATAGATCCGGAGTACCGACACAACTTGATCAGCCCTGAAGAAGACTCCCGACCACACCTCGACGGGACGGGCACCACCGCCACCGCGGCCACACGGCCGCAGGCAGAGACAGGGAACGGTGCTGAGGCGCAGGGAAGCCGGCGCTGCCGAGGGCGTCCACCGCGCGCCAGCGGCGCCCACCGCCACGCCTCGCGGGCGCCCACCGCGACCGCGGGCGCCCACAGCGCGCCCGCGGGCGCTCCACCGAGAGCCGCGCGCACACCGCCCGCCGCGCGGGCGCAGCCACCGGCGCCGCGGGCGGCACACGCGCGCCAGAGGGAGGCACACGGCGCGGACGCAGCGGCCCACCGCCCGCACAGCGGGGCCCCACCCGCCCGCACAGCGGGCGTCACCAACCGACCCCAGGTGTGGGCGCCACACGACCGACCCGCGGGCGCCCACACGCCCGCCCGCGGGCGCCAACACCGCGCGCCGCGGGCGCCACCGCCGCCGCGGGCTGCCCACAGCCCGCCCGCGGTGCGCCCACCGCCCGCCCGCGGTGCGCCACCGCCCCCGCGGGCGCCCACAGCGCGCCCGCGTGGCGCCACCGCCGCCCGCGCGCCCACCGCCGCCCGCGTGGGCGCCCAACGCGCAGCCGCGGCGCCCACGCCAGCCCGCGGGCAGCCCACAGCCCACGCGGGCGACCCACCGCCCGCGCGTGGCCAACCCACCGCAGCCACTCGCTCGTACGCCCACACGCCGTGCGAGCAACGCTAGAACGCACTACAGGGATCCCAAACGCTCACACACACACCTCTCGATCACTACCTCTACTTCTCCAACCGACCGTCCTCTTTCTGCCCAAGCCGCCTCTTTCTCCACCTCCCTCCCTCTTTCACACCATCCCTCTCTTCGTCCCACCTCCCTCCTCTTCTCCCACCTCCCTCCCTCCCTATTCCTCATATTTATCCTTCACATAGGCACTTACCCATGTTTCCACCTTTCCTCCCTTCATTCCATCGTAGAATTGGATGCCTACCTGCCTCTATACTTTACACACATTTCGTCCATCCCTCCCTCCTCCCTCCCCACCTATTCTGTTGTCTCTGTTCACCTCCTCTGCTTCTGGAGGGAGGCAAGATGGATGGAAGGGAGGGAGGGAGGAAGGGAGGGAGGTAAAATCCCAGTGGATATGCCAACAAGAGGCCTCATCAGGGAAAAGCTTTTCCTTTATCCTCCCTCTCTCCTCTCCTCCCCTCTCCATCCCTCCCTCCTTCCATGCATCCCTCTGTCCCTCCTTCCTTGCCTCCCTCCCTCCCTCCCTCCCTACCTCTCTCCTCCCCCCCTCCCCCCCTCCCCACCTCAGTCCCTCCCTCCCTCCCTCTCCCAGTCGGTTGGTCAGGTTGGCTCTCAGAGGCAGCAGACTGTGTAAGACTGAATAATTGGTTCACTGTAAAACGTAAAAGTGTCATTTTGAACAATGAGGGATGGGGAAGTGGAACAAATTGGAGGGCAGTTTCCGGACGCAGGGAGAAAGGAGATGTCCATACCTTAGTGAGCAGGCTGGGGTGGAGGGAACACATTTCCTGGCCAGAGTGCCTGAGGTCCCTGGTGGTGTGTTATGGAGGACACACAGCTCTCGTGTGAAACACACACACACATGCACACGCGTATACACACGTACTGGCAAATGAACTCACACATACGTGCACACAAACATACATGCACAGGCCCACATACAATTAGACATTCCTGCACTGATCACAATCTCATATCTATTTATCTTATGAAAATAAATGATAAAGGGTTGTATAATATAGATTTCTCTGATAGTGAAGTAATAGATCAAATATGTATTTGACCTATTACAATCTATGTGATGAACTGGGGTCATTGATTGTGAAATACAGTTGTGGAAATGAATCTTTGCTGTAGTTTTTGTGTATATAAGCTTTGTATGAGTCACATAGACAGGTAGAAAGAGAGAGAGAGAGAGAGAGAAAGAGAGAGAGAGAGAGAGAGACAGAAAGGGAGCGATAGAGAGAGAGAGAGAGAGAGAAGGAAAAAAAAGAAAGAAAGAAGATAGAAAGAAAGAAAGAGAGAAAGTCGTCTTTCCTTTGTGTGCCTCTCCATGTCTCGCCTGCTCAATCAGCTCTGTGCTGCCGAGTGGCGTGTGTGTGTTTGTGTGTGTTTGTGCGTGTTTGTTTGTGCGTGTGTGTTTGTGCGTGAATGTGGTCCATGTGCACGCGTGTATAATTCATTCATTTCCAACTGCAAAAAGGCTTGATTTAAGGGGGAGGAATGGAGACAGAGAGCATGCTGGGTAAGGGGTCACATCCCTGGCGCATTCCTTCACACCCTATCAGCGTCTGGACGGGAGGTGGGAGAGGGGGGGGACAGGAGGGAGGAAGGGACAGGAGGGAGGGGAGGAGAGGGGAGGGGGTGGGGTGCGATGAACGAGTGTCTGCCACAAGTTAGCCCCTCTCGAGCAGATTAATGCACCGGTTGCCGGGGCAACGGGAACGCCTCCATGGCAACACACGGGCTGAGACAGGTGCAGTGGCAACACAAAGCTGTTTGTTGCCTGACAAAAAAAAAGAAAGCGAGCAAAAGACGGAAAGAGGGGCAGAAATAAAAAGAGAAGGGGGGGGTGACAGAGAGAGATAGACAGAGAAGGAGAATGAGAGAAAGAAAGAGAGTGAGGGAGGGAGAGAATAAGAGACAGAGAGATAAAGAAAGAGGGAGAGAGAGATTGAGAGAGAACAAGAGAGGGGGAGAAAGATAGGAAAGGAAAGAGGGAGAGAGAAAGACAGCAAGTGAAAGGAAAAGAAAGACCGTTAGCGCAGAAAAATATGTTATCGCCGTGGCAACGCTCAACTCTCCATGGCAACAGCAGGTGGCTGAGGGCTGCTTTTTGCTCGTGTTGTTCTCGCACCTGCTTTTGTCCCTCTCTGTGGAACACCTGAGAAAGTCCAACCTCCCAAAACCCCTCTTTCAGAAGCTTAGGAGAACAATGGAATATATCAAGTAGTTTGTTCTCCTCTCCTGCAGGGGTGAAATGACACCTCTTCATGTCCCTCAGGTCTCCTGTTCTCCAGTCTCTCTCTCTGGTCAACCTGTCTGTCTGGATATCTGTCTGATCTGTCTGTCTTTCTGGCTGACTATCTGTCTGTCTGTCTACGTGTCTGTCTACAGGTCTGTCTGTCTGTCTGTCTGTCTGTCTGTCTGGCTGGTTGGCTGGTTGGCTGGTTGGCTGGTTGAACAGAAGTCCCAGATGAATGACCACAGGAGACTGTGTGTGAGTGTGTACAGGCATGTTTCTGTGTGAAAACGCTGCATAAACAACCACTATGTGTGTGAATAATATAATCATTAGTTCATTCATTTGAGGTGTAATGATCAGTGTGTATGCAGATGTGTGTGTGTGTGTGTGTGTCGTGGGAAGTGGCCCCTGTAGACTGTGTCAGTGAGGCAGTCATTCTCAGAGGTAATCACATGGACTGGTGACAGTGGAGGGATATCAGAAATATAATCACTATAATCACAACAGCAGCTTTATGGGCTTCACATTCTGCCGTCAACTCTACAGCTGTCTGAAACCTGCTTACATGAGATGATTGACCATGTCTCTCTCTGTTTCTCTCTCTCTCTCTCTCTCTCCCTCTCTGTCTCTCTCTGTCTCTCTCTCTCTCTCTCTCTCTCTCTCTCTCTCTCTGTCTGTCTCTCTCCAGTCCTCCTCTATGGCAAGGGAATCCCTTCTTCAGGAAGAACAGAGGAGTCCTCCTACAAGGTAACATTCAGTGATGCTGTGCGTGTCTTTGTGTGTGTGTGTATGTGTGTGTGTGTGTGTGTCTCATTTCCAGGATGCTTGTGAGAACCAGTTCAGAGAGCAAATCTCTGCATTCTAATGCTCCGCTCCTTTTTAGAGGAGGCTTTCTGAGTGGGCAGGGTTGAAAGTCAAAAATCTCCGCTCCAAATCTGGGGCTCAACGAAAAGCATCCTGCGCTTCTTTTTTTTACCAGCACTTAATACTCTCTCTCTCTCTCTCTCTCTCTCTTTCTATTTGTCCCACTCTCTTTCCTTTTTTCCTTTTTCCCTCTTCATTTCCTCTCTCTTGTTTGCTTCCCCCCTCACTCCATTTCTCCCACTCTTCCTCTCCCTCCCTCCCTCCCTCCCTCCATCTCCCCTCCTCTCATCCCTTTTTGATTTTCTCCCCGTTCTTCCCTGGTGACTCTCTCCGGCAGTTTAAATGGACATTCAATCCCAATCAGAGTGCACTCTGGGATCGCGGCGTGCAGCCCGGCCCTAAATGGGGGGAAATGGATACATTAGGTGTCGGCGGCGCGTCCTCCGTCGCTGCGCTCTGGCTCCGGCTCCGGTAATGGAGTAATGGTCAAGGAGACGCTCACCAGAGTGTCTGAAACCTGCTCTCCCTCAGGGCCTGTGTCTGACTGATGTGTCTGCCTGTCTAGACCAACGGACATGCAGAGGAAACTGAGGGGGCGGTGGGGGAGAAAGAGAGAGAGAGAGAGAGCGAGCGCGAGAGAGGAGAGAGAGAGAGAGAGAGAGAGAGAGAGAGAGCACTCTGTCCCGGCATTGTGTATTGTAAGGTCCAGAGGCCAACAAGTAACTGCAGATTGTTTTACACTTGGAGTACCCCGACTGCTATATCTGAGGAAACAAGCCCAGAGTCACACACACACACACACACACACACAGGTTCGGCCCGGTGCGGTCTCTCCTGTGCTGCTTGCCCTCCCTTGCTCCCTGTGTTTTGCCCCACCCACAGTGTTTACACTGGAAGAGAGGACACTTTGAAACAATTGCTTTGTCAAGGTCTACTGGAGTGACCCCTGAACCCTGACCTCTGCCCCTGGAACCAGGACACTGGCAAACGTCTGCCTCTAGTGGCTGAGAGGAGATCGACATGGGATCAAAGTAGCCCAGAGAGACATGTGGAAGTCATTTAGAGAGAGATAGGGAGAGAGAGAGAAAAAAAAGGAGAGTGAGAAAAGAGAAGTCAAGACGGAGAGAGAGAGAGAGAGAGAGAGAGAGAGAGCGAGAGAGGAGAGAGAGAGAGAGTGAGAGCGAGGAGAGAGAGAGAGGAGAGAGAGAGGAGAGAGAGGGGAGAGAGAGATATAGGTCTCTCCCTGCTCCTGACCTGGAAAAAGTAGACACCCAAACACAGACAAATCCTTCTCTGTTCACTTCAGCTCCCCCTTAGTGTGGCCCAGCCCTGAGTTGATTGCTGGTGAGAGATACCCCCTTCTCCCAACCCCCCCCAAACGCACAACCACACACACACACACAGACACACACAACCACACACACACACACCCCATGCAGCGCTGGCGTGTGAGGAAGGACGTTCTGAGTGTGTTTTCTCCCAGCTTAGTTTTCACCTCGCCTCCACAGCATATGTCTCTGGCTTTATACCTGGAGAGATGGCATGCATGCTAAGTTGGAAGACGTGAGTCACTGCTATACATAGAACGGCCGGGAGACAGGGAAAGAGGGGGGGGGGAGACAAAGGGAGAGAAGGAGAGGGAGAGACAGTAAAAGTGAGAGAGCGAAGAGAGAAAGGGAGTGAACTACATCATGGCTAAAAGGGAGTAGAAGAGAGAGAAAGAAAGAGAGTGAGAGAGGCAGGGAGGAAAACAGAAATAGAGAGGGATGGAGAGAAAGAAAGAGGGAGGGAGGGAGGAGGGGGAGAGGGTGGAGAGCAGGGTGGGAAGAAGGGGAGAGGGAGGAGAAGGCAGACAGGAAGAGAGAGAGAGAGAGAGAGAGAGAGAGAGAGAGAGAGAGGGAGGAGGCAGACAGAGAGAGGGTTGTCTGTGCTTGTGGTTGGTGTGTATCTAGGGTAAACACTAGGGTGGTCAGGAGCGTGTCGCTATGCTATGAGAGGCCATGTTGAACATTGAGGTATTTCCTGCCTCCCTTCCTTCCCCCTCTCTCTCTCTCTCTCTCTCTCTTTCACTCCCCCTCTTTTCTCTTACTCTCTTTCCCTGTCTTTCTCTCTCCCTTTCTCCCTCTTCCTCTCTTTCCCCGTTCCGCTCCCCCTCCATTCTCCTTCTCTCAGTCCTTTTCCCTCTCCCCCTCTACCTCCCCGTTTCGTTCTTTCCATATCTCCCCTTTTCGCTTTCTCTCTCACTCTCCTTTTTCTATCTCATCTTCTTCCCATCTTCTTTTCCCTCTCCTTATTTCCCTCTACCTCTCTCCTTCTCTCACTCTCTCCCTCTCTCTCTGTCTCCCTCTCTCTCCGTTTCTCTCTTCGCTGATGCATGATCTACTACTCTGTGGCATGTGGAATTGGAGACATCGTCATGGCAACGAAAAGCCCGGCTGGAGTGAGATGCGGGGGGGGCGGAGGGAGGTTCACTCAGGGAGACCTGGACACACACACCACATTCACACACCACACACACAGTCACACACATACACGCCACACAGTAAGTGATCAAGATTACGACAGAGACACTGTGCAGTGGACTTACTTATAAGGTTATCAGGGGCTGCAGTGGAGATATTGTTGGCAGTCCCTCCACTGGAGTCAACAGGATCACAATAGATACAGTCTCTCGAGAACAGCTAGGGGGGAAAAAACTCCAGAATCCCTCCTGCTTCGGATAAGCTCGATTCAAACAGGCTTTCACACTTACATATTTATACAATTACAGCTAGCTACACAATTAGACTTTATACAATCCAAGTGTGTGTGATTCTACAGTTTGTCTAAAGCACATTTCAAAGTGTTAATTTCACACCAGGAGTGCTGATATGGGTTCACCTCGTGAGAATGGACCTCTATAAAACACCCAGGGACTGAAGTGAGCACGACTGGTGATAAATGAACAAGATGGCATCTGCTGTGATGCACATACTGTGTGGACAGCTGAATTATGAAATGTACAAAATGCAGTCAGAGACAAAGCTCATCTTGGTTTCTGAGAAACAAACTGACCCCAGAAGATGACAGCTGTTTTAGTGAACTGGGGCACGAGCAGCCAGCCTTGAATAACTAAAGCTTTATGACACAGCCAGACACAAACATGCACACGCACACATATACACACAGAGACACAATCAGACAGACCCAGACACTGACTCACAATTACAGCCCCTCGCACACAGACACACACACACACACACACACACACACACACACACACACACACAGACACACACACACACACACACACACACACACCCCTTGTCTCCGCCTGGACAGCTGTGAAGGATGTCAGCTTCAGTGGCCGCACGCATTACACACGCACACATTCAAACATCGACGAGCATGTTAAGACCCGCTTTGCTCTTTTGCTCTCCATTCGATGGGATGGATCCAGTCGCACAGCAGTCGTTGCTAATTTAATGATTTGCAGCAGGCTTAATTCATTTATGACGGTTTCCCGCTCAATTTAACCTCCCCGCTCTCATCAATACCTCTCCGCTGGAGGAGTCAGACGACCAGTGAACGTTCATCCAACCACCAGGTCTCCTGTTGTCAGTGGGGCGGGTCCTATCCCCTTCATGCCTCCTTTAGAGATCGCAACTTTAAAAACTGCTTTTTGTGTGTGTTTTGTGTATGCATGTGTATTTCTGTGCATTTCTGTGCTTGTGTGTGTGTTGACTGTGTGTGTGTGTGTGTGTGTGTGTGTGTTGGTGCACACTCGTGTCTGTCGCCGTGGATCTGTGTGTATCTCTGTGTAAGTCCGTGTGTGTGCCCTCGTCTCTCCAGTTCCCGGAGGAGTGATCCAAAATGGCGCCCGCATCAGAAGCCAGGGCCTGTTTCCTGTCATACGGCCCCTACCCATCAGCCCCCTGGGGAGCAAGACCTCAGGCATTAGGTCAGTGACCCTGCTTCTCATTCCGCCAAGCAGGCGATTGATCATAGATCACACACACACAAAACCACATGCACACATCAACACAAGACAGTCACACACACTTGTTTTTCCATTTTCCAGTATAATTTTTTTTATAGTATTCTAAAGTATAAGCACAAACATGCTTACAAATGTTACTGTACAGTTGTCAAGCAGTAAATGAATATTTAAAATCTGTAAACTTTTAATTACACTTCCATCTGTGTAGAAAAAGACATGTACAATCTCATTTAATCCATTTAAAATAAATATAAGGATACTTTTGCTTGGGACAACGTGTGTTCAGTACACTTTATCCATGTTTATTCTGTAGCCACACACACACGCACATATACACACACACACACACACACAGATTTGATTTCAACTAAGAACTTTATGATCCACATCCGCCCGGCAACATGCCTGGACACGCACATCCATCACCATGAAGGCCCACACCGTCTAATGAATTAAACATACCCAAAGGCTCACATAAGGTATGCACTGAATATTTGATCACATAGAGGACTGTCTGTTTTTCATATAAGATATTAATACGGCCCCTCTGAAGCAAGACGGGGCGTGAGAGATGTTGAGGACTACGGGGGCTACCTTGTGATTTATAGGATATTAGAGTCCTCTGATCCGCTTCATGCGGAGACACAAAGCTCTGTTTCAACGTGCTCTGTACCGAGAATCGTTCCAGAGCAGAGTTCTGCATGTGAACAATGCTGTTCCAGGAAAACCAACAGAGGGGAGGGGAGTCTGAGGGCTCTGAAGGAGTAACTGCTGATGCGATGGTGTGCAGCCCTCACTGGAACATTAGGAACCTTACCTGTGGAGATTGTGTTCTAGCTGTCTCTGTCATGAACTGTAAGAGTAACTGCGATCGCTCTCCCCCTCCTCCTCCCCTCCCCCGCCTTCCCCTCCAACTCCTCTTCTCCCCCTCCACCCCTTCTCCCCTTTCCTCCTTTTCCCGCATATCTCTCCCCCATCTCCATCTCCCCCCCCCCATCTCCCTCTCTCCCCCTCCACCATTCCCCCCTCACCCATCCACATCACTCTTTCCTCCCCTCCCCTTTCCCCACCTCCCCTTTCCTCCCCTCTTTCCTCACCCACCCACCCACCCCTCCCTCCCTTCTCCCTCTTTCTCTTCCTCCCCCCCCTCAGGTCGGCTTTGGGGGACTACCTGACCCGCGGCCAAAGCTCCGACCACGACTCTATCCCTCCTGGCGACGACCTAGGAGAGGACCACACCTACAGCTCCGGCCTCTCTCCCAGCATGCCCTGCTCTTCCCAGGGCCCCTCCGGTGCCCATGGCGACGAGGGCGACAACGTCATCGCCGTGGACCTCCGAGGGGTCAAATCAGAGCCCAGGGAGGTTCCCGTGGACTCGGCCTTCCTATCCCAGCAGGCCCGGCGAGCGCGGGCGACGCTGCCGTGGACGAAAAACCGCCTGCGAGCCCTGAGCGACACGCTGCCGCTGAAGAAGCGCCGCGCGGCAGAGAAGCCTCCGGAGAGCGACGACGAGGAGATGAAGGAAGCGGCCGGATCCCTGCTCCACCTGGCCGGCGTCAGGGCCTGCCTCAACAACATCACCAACCGCAACGCCAAGGGGCAAAAGGAGCCCAAGGACGCCCTAAGAGACTAAGGCAGGACACACACATACACACACATGGACATGTACACACTTTCACACTCACACAGACACATTCTCTTTGTCTGTCACTCGCACACACACACACACACACAGAGTGCACGCACACGCACACATGAACATGTACACGCTCTCACGCTCTTTCTCACAGACACGCTCTCTTTCTCTCTGTCTGTCATTCACACACACAGAATACACACACACACACAAGCACACACCAAATCACACAGGCCAAGAGATAAAGTTACTAAATGTTAATCTTTCAGCAGGCACTACTCTACTGATCTGTATCTCTATCTCCAGGGCATTAGGTGAATCCTACTTATTTGTGGCAATATCAAAAATCTCTGTTTTCCTATTACATGTCCAGCAACACTAACTATCGTGGGTGATCAGTTCTCATGTGTCTTTGTTGTTTTTGTCATGAAAAAGGGGATGAAAGCCATAGAAAAAAAGTTGTGTCTGATTTGGGAAAACAAGTTAAACATGGATCCACATTGAGGATTGTCGATGACCATTTGTATCCTCTGTAGGTATGCAACGAAGTGTGTCTGTGATATCTGTAGCAATCTTACACTTATGTTAGCGAGAACGTTGAGCCAACCATGTATTTGGCAAAGCGCCACACGTCATAATACAACCATGAGCACAAATGTGAGACTGTGCCAAAGACACAAGACTCGGGTGCTCTACGAGCCACTCTTAGAGCTAACAAAGTCAAACCCAAGGCATTGTAACTTCAGACCACCAGTTTAGAAGATGTCCTTAAGTGTCTAAATAATTGTAAAATCTGATATACCTGTTAAAGTCACGCACTTAAGATTGCTTTCAATCACCAGTCGTAGAAACGTCGTGGCCATGAACACAAGTTTGTCGAGAAACAATCGATAGAGTAGGATTAATGACAGTTACACAAACAGGTTTTTTTTTCTTCAGCTCGTGTGTCGAGTGAGAGGCAATATTTTGTCTGTTTGTCCTTGTTGCCTAGCGTAGAGGTCCCTGAAATTCTTCCTGTACTCCTCTTTCAGACGTGAACATCTGGTATAGATACCTTTCTGCAACCTTGCCTGTCATTAGGCAAGAGCCAGCCCTATACATGACTGTGGGTGCGTTGTTCTTTCTTGCATTTCTGCTGTGTCGGTGTCCCCTTCTAACTTCATAAAGATATAAGCAATTTGTCCTTTCTGGACAACTCTGTAAAAAGGTTAGAAAATATTTTATTTTTCCTTTCTTAATTGAAGCAATTTGACCTGCAGGACTTACTCAGTTATATTGCATGGGTGCTTGTAAATAAGATCAAAAGTAAACCTTTTTTTATTCAAAGATCATGTAAGATAAACTATGTATTTAGCATGAAGCATGACTTATTTTCATATAAACGTAGATCCTAGATTAAAGATAAAAAATGTTTCGCCAATTCTTATACCCTCAATTTCGTTTTTAATTGATCTAGAGTTTTTTTTGTATCAAATTGATATTGTATTTCCTCTGAGCTGGCTTTTAATGACAAATCTTCTTCAGGGAGGAACTTTTAGGGAAATCGTACTGCAATTTTAAGTCTTGCTTCAGTGACTGGTAGGAAGGAAGATGATTGATCAACTGAAAATCTTGAATGTGGCTGTCAGTCTGCCTCTTTCCTGATCTGTGCATCAATGTTCCCATGTCACAGCTACTACAACACATCAGTAGTGTGTGTAAGTATTCAAACCATGCACCCGTTAACATGTTGTGCCTGCCTGCCTGTCCTTGAGACTTCTGTTCCGATGTCTTTAACATGTTTTGATATGCTGAATAGCACATTAAGGTTCTTTGAGACGGCTCTGTTTTAGTTGCACAGTGAGTGGAAAACTTTCAAGACTTTTTTGGAATGCTTTAGTTGGTGTACGTGGCTTTGCTGCGCCAGATTTGATGGAAATCTTTTGGCGAAGGTCATGTCAGATCAGTATATATGTAATGGTATGCCTCAATTCTATCATAGTGTCTAGTGTCAAAAGGTGATTTACTAGAGGGGAGATTTCACCAGAGCAATTGTGAGCTGTCACATTCTCCAAGGTTGACACCGCCATCTTTGATCGGTGTAAGCTAAGATGTGAACACATTTGAGACTCACTGTGCTCCTCAACACACAAGCTGTAGAGTAATGTCATAGCCTGGGGTTAATAGTTTGAGTGTGTGTGCAATGAGGGACTGGGTTTCGTTGTAAGTTGAGTGAGAGAAAACTAGTAAAGGGACAGATGGAGAGACACAAAGACAAACAGATAGAAAGACAGAGTGACAGACAGAGAGACAGACAGACTGGCAGACAGACTAACAGGGACAGACATTGCAATCTCTCTGTCTCGTCCCTGCAACACACATCCCTGGTCTACACAGTAGGACGGATGTCGGCAATGCAGACATATCATACGCCGCCATTCTCCCTCTGAACCCTGCTCTCTGAAGTGCTCGTGTAACGCAGGTCAAGCCCTCTGCAGTATTTACAGTAACACACCACAGTTCTGGTAGTGACTAATATGTTTTCAGTCGACAGAGGCATGTCAAGGGGGATGTGTTGCTTTGGTAACCACCATCTCTTCAGGTGACTCATAGTGACATGCAGGATAGGTGAACCCTTGGCTGTTTAAAAATAGAATTTCACAGGATCTACGAGACTAGTTTATTTAGGGAGTATCACAATGTGTCACTGCCTGAATAAGAGACAGAGAATTCGAAAAATAAAGGTGTTTTCATCAACCAAACCTGCCAAAATGTGTTAAATTCAAGTTCTGCCATTTTGTTATAAACTATTTTAATTTGTTGGTGTTTCTGTTTACTTTGACAAAACTTTACAATACTGCCGTTTGTGTGGAATTTTGAGATGAGTGTTTGAAAGCCATAGGTAGAGATGTCAAAATGCAAACTATTAATGATCTGTGAGATGTCTTACAGAGTGTATCCGGGTGTTTTATTATTTTCTTGTTGTGCAATCATCTTGCCAAAGAACGATTTCAAACTAACTCATCAATACATGTAAATAACAATGCTGCCCGATGCTGAGGCAAATACTTATAAATGTTGTTTTTTCTTTGCCATTTTTCTGAAATCTACAATAATGTTTATGTGATGTATTGTCTTCCAGTTGCAATAATAAAAAAAATACAAGTTGCAAAAGTTGAGAACTTGACTTGAGTGTTTGAAACACTTACAGTAAGACCAAGTAGTATCAACATGCAGCATACACATGTATCTATATTACATATGCAAGGGGGGGGTCGCCATTTCTCAGATACAATATTGACTGACAATTTCCACATCGACAAGGGTCTTATCATAACGAAGGCCTTTCAAATGAATAATTATTAATTTTACTTTCCTTAAGCATTAAAGTCCAATTGCTCTAATTAAAGCGAGTCTCAGTTGCCTTGAGAAAAGAACAAGATATCTGTAGACTTGTGATGGACCACCTTGATGCCTACATTATTTACATTTACATTTATTCATTTAGCAGACGCTTTTATCCAAAGCGACTTCCAAGAGAGAGCTTTACAAAAGTGCATAGGTCACTGATCATAACAACGAGATATCCCCAACATTGCAAGTAGTCAAACATGAATCATACATTGTGAAAAAAAACAAAAATAAGTGCCAAAGGGAAAAATCATAAGAGCATGAAGTTAAACAAGTTACAATTGGACAACATGAATCTAAAAGTGCACCTGTGGAAGAGCAAACAACAGTAAACTACCTCACAGCGAGTACAATAATTTTAATCAGTTACAGCTAACCGACAAGAGCAGCAGCTCTCTAAGTCAGAGTCCTTGTGATCCTGGAAGAAAACTAACATCATGTCCAGCAGATCTTTCCTAGGTACCGTTGTATTCCCGGAACAAGTGTGTCTTGAGCCTATCTTG
>CAEFZP010001628.1:0-45691 GCA_903064625.1 Mallotus villosus
ACCCTAACCCTAAACCTGGCTACCCTAACCCTAAACCCTGGCTACCCTAACCCTAACCCTTGGCTACCCTAACCCTAACCCTAACCCTTGGCTACCCTAACCCTAACCCTAAACCTTGGATACCCTAACCCTAACCCTTGGCTACCCTAACCCTAACCCTTGGCTACCCCTAACCCTAACCCTTGGCTACCCTAACCCTAAACCTTGGCTACCCTAACCCTAAACATTGGCTATTAGAACCAATATTTAATCATTTCCACCCGAGGTTGGCGAGAGAAACACGTAGCCTACTTTTGTGTAGGTCCAGTGTCGACTAGTCCCGTGTACGTCGAGGGCGAAGAAAGACACAGTCAGTTTAGCGTTTAGTGTTCCCTCCCTCCTGTGCCTGTGTATGTGTGTGTGGTATTGTGTGTGTGTGATGTGTGTGTGGTGTGTATGTGTGTGTGTGTGTGTGTGCGTGTGTGTGTGGTGTGTGTGTTTAGTAAGCTTCTGTGTGTTTTCCCTCAGGTGGCTGCTTCCTCCTCAGGCTCTAAACGCCTACTACCTGCCTAACAAGAACCAAATGGGTGAGTGTGTTAGCAGAATATACACACACACACACAGCCAGGAACACACACACACACACACAGCCAGGAACACACACCACACACCACACACAGCCAGGAACAAAACAACCACACACACAAACACACACACACAGCCAGGAACACACACACACACACACACAGCCAGGAAACACACACAAACAACAACACACACACAGCCAGGAACACACACACACTCACACACAGCCAGGACACACACCACACTCACACACAGCCAGGAAACACACACACACACTCACAAAACAATATACTGTGTGCTAACATTCACACACCCTCAACCTTCTGTTTGCACCCTGTTCTGAATTAATCGCAAAGAACGCCACAACATGAAGCCCCTTCATGACGTGCGTGTAACCCGCCGCACTTCAACCCTCCTCACTTCAACCCTCACTCACTGCAACCCGCCGCACTCAACCGCCTCACGCAACCCTCCGCACGGCAACCCGCCGCACGCAACCCGCCGAACGTGCAACCGGCCGCACGGCAACCCGCCGTCACGGCAACCAGCGTCACTGGCAACCACGCCGCACGGCAACCCTCGCACGGCAACCCGCCGCACTGCAACCCTCCGCACAACTCACCTCGCACTGCAACCCGCCGTCACGTCAACCCGCCGCACGGCAACCGTCGCACGGCAACCCGCAGACGTCAACCCTCCGCACGGCAACCCGCCTCCCACGGCAGACCGGCGTCACTGCAACCCGCGCACGGCAACCCGCCTCACGGGAAACCCGCCGCACGGCAACCGGCCGCACGGCAAACCCGCGCACGGCAACGCACCAACCCGCCGCACGGCAACCCGCCGCACGGCAACCAGCCGCACTGCAACCCGTCCGCACGGCAACCACTGCCTCACTGCAACCTCCCCACTGCAACCCGCCGCACGGCAACACAGCACGCAACCCGCCGCACGTCAACCAGCCGCACGTCAACCCGCCCACTGTCACCCTCCCACGACAACCAGTCTGCACGTGCAACCAGCCGCACTTCAACCATTGCACGTCAACCGCCGCACGGCAACCCTCTCACTGCAACCCACGCACGGCAACCCGCGCACTGCAACCCGCCGCACGTCAAACCAGCCGTCACTGCAACCAGCCCACTGGCAACCAGTCCTCACGGCAACCGCCGCACGCAACCGTCCTGCACGGCAACCCTCGTCACTGCAACCCGCCGCAAGTGCAACCCGCCGCACGGCAACCATAGGGCACTGTCAACCGCCTGCACGTGCAACCATGCTTCACTTCAACCGTCCTCACGTCAACCCTCCTCACTTCACACCTCCTCACTCAACCCTCTCAATTCAAACCTCCTCCACTCAACCCTCCTCACTTCAACCCTCCTCACTTCAACCCTCCTCACTTCAACCCTCCTCACTTCAACCTCCCACTTTCACACCGTCCTCACTTCAAACCGTCCTCACTTCACCCTCTCACTTCAACCCTCCTCACTTCCCTGGTGTCTGTAGTGTGAGCTCCTTCTCTGGGATAACAGATGCACAGTTGCACCTGGCTCCAACGCTTATCAGTCTCATGACTTTGTCATCTCCGCCACCATCATTCCCATAGTATTGCCCGCTGTGTGTTTGTGTGTGTGTGTTTGTGTGTGTGTTTGTGTGTGTGTTTGTGTGTGTGTTTGTGTGGATTAAATCTTCCTCTGCGAAAAAATCGATGGTGAGTTAGAGATCTGCAGGAGGGGACTGACAGAGCAGACGGAGAGAGCCAGACACACCACACACACACACACACCACACAAACACACACAACAGCACAACACACACACACACAGCACACACACACACACACACACACACAGCACACGAACACACGCACACACACAACACACACACACACAAACACACACACACAGCACACACACACACACACACACACGAACACACACACACACACACACACACAGCACACTCTCTCTCTACAGCCAGAACAAACACAGTCATCAGGCCTGAAAGCTCATCTTTTACTCCCTCCCTCCACTCCCCCCTCACCTTTAAGGCTCCCTCCCTCCCTCCCTCCCTCGCTCACCTACTCCCCTCCTGACTTTCCCTGGTTGCATCCTCACCCTCCCTATCGCTCCATCTCTCTCGTTCTGCCTTCCACCCTCCTCTCTCAGCCTCCCTCCCTCCCTTACACACCTCCTCTCTCAGCCTCCCTCCCTCCCACCCTCCTCTCTCAGCCTCCATCCCTTCACACCCTCCTCTCTCAGCCTCCCTGCCTCCCTCCCAACCCTCCTCTCTCAGCCTCCCTCCCACCCTCCTCTCTCAGCCTCCCTCCTTCCACCCTCCTCTCTCAGCCTCCCTGCCTCCCTCCCACCCTCCTCTCTCAGCCTCCCTCCCTTCCACCCTCCTCTCTCAGCCTCCCTCCCTCCCACCCTCCTCTCTCAGCCTCCCTCCCTTCGTCTCCTCCCCACAGCCATTCCATACCACTCTCTCTCTCTCTCCCTCCTGATGCCAGCTCGTCTCTTCCTCCTCCCTCTCTCTCTCCCTCCCTCCTGATCCCGGCTCGTCTCTTCCTCTCTCTCTCTCCCTCCCTCCTGATGCCGGCTCGTCTCTTCCTCCTCTCTCTCTCCCTCCCTCCTGATGCCGGCTATAGTCTCTTCCTCCTCTCTCTCTCCCTCCCTCCTGATGCCAGCTTGTCTCTTCTCCTCCCTCTCTCCCTCCCTCCTGATGCCGGCTCGTCTCTTCGTCCTCTCTCTCTCCCTCCCTCCTGATGCCGGCTCGTCTCTTCCTCCTCTCTCTCTCCCTCCCTCCTGATTCTGGCTTGTCTCTTCCTCCTCCCTCTCTCCCTCTCTCCTGATGCCGGCTCGTCTCTTCCTCCTCTCTCTCCCTCCCTCCTGATGCCGGCTATAGTCTCTTCCTCCTCTCTCTCTCCCTCCCTCCTGATGCCAGCTAGTCTCTTCCTCCTCTCTCTCTCCCTCCCTCCTGATGCCGGCTCGTCTCTTCCTCCTCTCTCTCTCCCTCCCTCCTGATCCCGGCTCGTCTCTTCCTCCTCCCTCTCTCCCTCCCTCCTGATGCCAGCTCGTCTCTTCCTCCTCTCTCTCTCCCTCCTGATGCCAGCTAGTCTCTTCCTCCTCTCTCTCTCTCCTCCTGATGCCAGCTTGTCTCTTCCTCCTCTCCCTCCCCCCCTCCTCTCTCAGCCTCCTTCCCTTCGTCTCTCCTCCCCACACCCATACCTCTCCCTCCCTCCTGATGCCGGCTCGTCTCTTCCTCCTCTTTCTCCGACCCTCGGGTTGATGTCGTTCTCTCTGTGTGTGTGTGTGTGTGTGTGTGTGTGTGTGTGTGTGTGTGTGTGTCCACAGTGTTCCCCGCTGGGATCCTGCAGCCCACGCTCTACGACCCCGAGTTTCCTCAGTGAGTACACACCTTCCTCATATCTCTAACCTTGACCCACCTGAGAGGTCCTCACCAACCGTCTCTGGAGGAGGGGATCCCTCACCTGAGATGTCCTCACCAACCGTCTCTGGAGGAGGGGATCCCTCACTGAACTGATCCTCCCAAGGTTTTTCTTCTTTTTTTTCTACTATTGTGAGTTTTTCTTTGAGTTTTCCCTTGTCTTTCTTGAGGGTTTAGGTTGGTTGAGGGGCAGTTCAGTGGGCGTATGTGAAGCCCTCTGTGACATGGCTTGTAAAAAGGGCTATACAAATACATTTAGATTTGATTTCCCCGTGGATGCCAAGCGTGACTGTGGTCAGCTCTTCCTTATGGGTGCGGTTCCACTCGCAAACTTCAGGGTTGTAAATGAAATGCCATTTCCATCGCTGTGATTGGCTGTGTGTTCGCTCCATCGCTGTGATTGGCTGTGTGTTCTCTCTGGCCTGGAACCAAGATGGCCGCTCGTCCGTGTCTCATGAAAGTCATCAAGGAGGAATTACAGGAAGGCTAAACGTCTACGCACCATGTTTTAACTCCCCCCCTCACCACTCTCACACAACCACCATCACCACCGAGCCAAAGTCCCACTTAACATAAAGTGATTGATTCTCTCATCTCTTAACTCGTTTGCGGAGATCACCGTTTCGAAGCCTCTTCCCACTACTCATGGTGATGTCATACTGAGTCACCGTGAGCTCTGAGTGGCTGTGCCGTTCCCCACACGCACCACAGCAGACGCACAAACCTCCCTTACAGTAAACTCACTCTCCCTTCATCCTCTCCGTAACCACGCATCCATCCTCTCCGTAACCAAGCATCCATCCTCCCCGTAACCAAGCATCCATCCTCTCCGTAACCAAGCATCCATCCTCTCCGTAACCAAGCATCCATCCTCTCCGTAACCAAGCATCCATCCTCTCCGTAACCAAGCATCCATCCTCTCCGTAACCAAGCATCCATCCTCTCCGTAACCAAGCATCCATCCTCTCCGTAACCAAGCATCCATCCTCTCCGTAACCAAGCATCCATCCTCTCCGTAACCAAGCATCATCCTCTCCGTAACCAAGCATCATCCTCTCCGTAACCAAGCATCCATCCTCTCCGTAACCAAGCATCCATCCTCTCCGTAACCAAGCATCCATCCTCTCCGTAACCAAGCATCCATCCTCCACTTTGTGTACTCTGGTCCAGGGGGCAGTTTAAGTGTGCGTGTGCGGATGCGTGCTTGTGTGTGTGTGTGTGTGTGTGTGTCAGAAGTGTATGGACTAGCTGTCAGAAACTCCTTTTCCAGACTCGCCCCACTCCGTGTGCGGGGGGGGGATGTGGGGACAGCGAGCGCCCTCGGCCGGGGCTAGGGAGAGGTTACCGTGGTGACCGCGGTTACCGTGGTGACGGTGGTGACCGTGGTGACCGCGGTGACCGCGGTGACCGCGGTGACCGCGGTTACCGTGGTGACCGTGGTGACCGTGGTGACCGTGGTGATATCTGGTGGCCTACCACCCCCCTCTGGACAGGGGTGGGAGGTGTGGCGCTCAATGCCATGCTGGGTAATCCGCACTGCATGCTGGGTAATCCGCACTGCAGTCTCCGAATGGGAGTTTGTCAGATCTGGCGTCCAAGTGGAATATCTCTTTAGTTTCTTTAGTAGTTAAAGTGAAGTTAGTAACGCACTGTCGACGGACTGTGAATGTTGTGCGTGTGCTGCAGTGTGACAGTACGACAGTGTGACCTTTGACCTCATCTCTCTCAGGTCGCTGAACTACGGTGGGATAGGGTCCATCATCGGGCATGAGCTCACCCATGGCTACGATGACTGGGGTGAGGAACTGTTTTCACCTCCCATGTCCCTTTCGTAAGCCACGTTATCCACACGTTATCCACACGTTATCCACACGTTATCCACACGTTATCCACACGTTTACTGCCATAAGCACTGCAGTGTATTTCCTTTTGAAATTGTGAGCCTAGCGAGATTTTAGAGTTGTTTAGATTTTAGATTTTTTAAATGTGATTAAGTTTCCACGGAATAAAAATGACCTTTGGATTAAATAGTTTAGAAGCATGCGAGGGATATGCAGTTCCAGGTTCTGCTCCCTAACCCCGCCCCCACCCTCTTGCCCTTCATCTTAGTGATGCAATCGTTCATGTCTGCAGGGGGCCAGTACGATCGCCACGGCAACCTGAAGCAGTGGTGGACTGAGGACTCGTACAGGAAGTTCCAGAAGAAGGCGGAGTGCATCGTCAAACTCTACGACAATTTCACCGTCTACAACCAGAGGGTGGGTTTTAACTCTCTCTCAAGCACACACACACACACACACACTCACACTCACACACACACACACACACGTACTCACACACGTACTCACACACACACACACACACGTACACACACACACACACGTACTCACACACAAAACACACACACACTCACACACATACTCACACACACACACACACACACCACACACACACACACACACACACACACACACACACACCACATACTCACACACACACACACACACACACACACACGTACTCACACACACACCACACACACACACACACACACACACACACACACACACTCACACACAAACATACACGTACACACCTGTGACAGAAGAATAACCTGAGAGGTGTCTGTGTTGGCAGGTGAACGGCCGTCTTACCCTGGGGGAGAACATAGCTGACATGGGGGGTCTTAAGCTGTCCTACTTTGTGAGTAAAAATCACCTGAACCACCGCAGCTCTCCACCAGGGTCCCGCCCGCAGCGTTTACCACACATCAGCACCTGTAACACACACATCAGCACCTGTAACACACACATCAGCACCTGTAACACACACATCAGCACCTGTAACACACACATCAGCACCTGTAACACACACATCAGCACCTGTAGAACACACATCAGCACCTGTAACACACACATCAGCACCTGTAACACACACATCAGCACCTGTAACACACACATCAGCACCTGTAGACACACACATCAGCACCTGTAACACACACATCAGCACCTGTAACACACACATCAGCACCTGTAACACACACATCAGCACCTGTAGAACACACATCAGCACCTGTAACACACACATCAGCACCTGTAACACACACATCAGCACCTGTAGAACACACATCAGCACCTGTAACACACACATCAGCACCTGTAACACACACATCAGCACCTGTAACACACACATCAGCACCTGTAACACACACATCAGCACCTGTAACACACACATCAGCACCTGTAACACACACATCAGCACCTGTAACACACACATCAGCACCTGTAACACACACATCAGCACCTGTAACACACACATCAGCACCTGTAACACACACATCAGCACCTGTAACACACACATCAGCACCTGTGAACACACATCAGCACCTGTAACAGACACATCAGCACCTGTAACACACACATCAGCACCTGTAACACACACATCAGCACCTGTAGAACACACATCAGCACCTGTAACACACACATCAGCACCTGTAACACACACATCAGCACCTGTAACACACACATCAGCACCTGTAGAACACACATCAGCACCTGTAACACACACATCAGCACCTGTAACACACACATCAGCACCTGTAACACACACATCAGCACCTGTAACACACACATCAGCACCTGTAGAACACACATCAGCACCTGTAACACACACATCAGCACCTGTAACACACACATCAGCACCTGTAACACACACATCAGCACCTGTAACACACACATCAGCACCTGTAACACACACATCAGCACCTGTAACACACACATCAGCACCTGTAACACACACATCAGCACCTGTAACACACACATCAGCACCTGTAACACACACATCAGCACCTGTAACACACACATCAGCACCTGTAACACACACACCTGTAACACACACATCAGCACCTGTAACACACACATCAGCACCTGTAACACACACACACCTGTAACACACACATCAGCACCTGTAACACACACATCAGCACCTGTAACACACACATCAGCACCTGTAACACACACATCAGCACCTGTAACACACACATCAGCACCTGTAACACACACATCAGCACCTGTAACACACACATCAGCACCTGTAACACACACAACTCGCAGGGATGCAAACAGACATTGCCAGTCTCACTGTGGCTGGCTGGTTTGTGTCTCCAGGCGTATCAGAAGTGGGTGAGAGAGCACGGGCCTGAGAGGCCTCTCCCCGGACTCAAATACACCCACGAACAGCTCCTCTTCATCGCCTTCGCCCAGGTAGCCCTCCGGCCACGGACAGTCCACTCCCTGTGCTGTCCCCTTGTGCTGACTCCCTGTGCTGTCTGCCTGTACTGTCTGCCTTTGCTGATCTCCCTGTGCTGTCTGCCTGTGTTGTTTCCCTGTGCTGATCTGCCTGTGCTGATCTCTCTGTGCTGATCTCCCTGTGCTGTCTCCCTGTGTTGTCTCCCTGTGTTGTCTCCCTGTGTTGTCTCCCTGTGTTGTCTGCCTGTGCTGATCTCCCTGTGCTGTCTGCCTGTACTGTCTGCATGTGCTGTCTCCCTGTGTTGTCTGCCTGTGCTGATCTGCCTGTGCTGTCTCCCTGTGTTGTCTGCCTGTACTGTCTCCCTGTGCTGTCTCCCTGTCCTGATCTGCCTGTGCTGATCTCCCTGTGCTGATCTCGCTGTGCTGTCTGCCTGTGTTGTTTCCCTGTGCTGATCTCCCTGTGCTGATCTCCCTGTGCTGTCTCCCTGTGCTGATCTCCCTGTGCTGTCTGCCTGTGCTGATCTCCCTGTGCTGTCTGCCTGTGCTGATCTCCCTGTGCTGTCTGCCTGTGCTGATCTCCCTGTGCTGATCTCGCTGTGCTGTCTGCCTGTGTTGTCTCCCTGTGCTGTCTGCCTGTGCTGATCTCCCTGTGCTGTCTGCCTGTGCTGTCTGCCTGTGCTGATCTCCCTGTGCTGTCTGCCTGTGCTGTCTGCCTGTGTTGTCTCCCTGTGCTGTTTGCCTGTGTTGTCTCCCTGTGCTGTCTGCCTGTGCTGTCTGCCTGTGCTGTCTGCCTGTGTTGTCTCCCTGTGCTGTTTGCCTGTGTTGTCTCCCTGTGCTGTCTGCCTGTGCTGTCTGCCTGTGCTGTCTGTGCTGTTTGCCTGTGCTCACCTCCCCTGCAGGGAGTACTGGTCCTGGCTGCCAGCTGGACTTGTCTCTCATGTGCACATGTGTTCCTCTCCTGACAGAACTGGTGTATGAAGAGAAGGTCCCAGTCCATCTACCTTCAGCTGCTAACAGACAAACATGCCCCGGAGCACTACAGGTAAATACATCCAATCTAGAGCCCTTCATCATAGATACATAGATACAGACAGACAGACAGACAGACAGACAGACAGACAGACCCATCCTTAATGTGCTGAACAATGTCATACAACGGTGTTGACTTCAAGTGATGCCTTATACGCTGCATGTCATTGTGGCCAATAGTCTCTCACTTAAGGCAGTGAAATCCCTCATCTGATTGGTGACTTTCCTCCCGCCTCCAGGGTGATTGGCAGCGTGTCTCAGTTTGATGAGTTTGCGCGGGTGTTCCACTGTCCGAAGGGTTCTCCTATGCACCCCAGGGACAAGTGCTCCGTGTGGTGACCCGCTGACCTCGACTCCTACTGAAGAAAACTTGACCTTTAACCTCTGCTGATCTCAAACTCTCTCCCCAGCCTGTCTTACGTTTCTCTCAGTCTCTCTCTCTGTCTCTCTCTCTGTCTCTGTCTTCTCTCTCTCTGTCTCTCGCTCTCTCTCTCTGTCTCTCTCTCTCTCTCTCTCTCTGTCTCTCTCTCTCTCTCTCTCTCTCTGTCTCTCTCTCTCTCTCTCTCTCTCTGTCTCTCTCTCTCTCTCTCTCTCTCTCTCTGTCTCTCTCTCTCTCTCTCTCCTATGCTTCATGTTCATCGTTATTGTCGAACGTCCTATTCAGAGTATAGCTCATGTTTCTGGCTATGATTTCAGTAGCTGAAGGAACTGCAATATGCAAATTCCTTCATTTTTGTCAGACTGCATCATGATAAATGTTGATTAGTGTATAAATGATTTGGTTCTATATTTTTCTATGTTTAAATTAGCATTTATTTTTTGATTCATCTATTTTTGTATTTCAAGATATATTGCATGGCATTATATTATCGGTTTTAAATTAAGAATATCATGCTTATTCAGTATATATTATTTTTGTAAAACAACGAAGGGTAGAGGAAATATGGTTTATTTTAGCATAAAGTCATTGAAATATAGCATTGCACTGTCATACTTTACTGCTAAATTTGGAAAACATCAATCCCATTTGGGGACAAAAATGATCTGCTCTGGACTGAAACAGTAGGAAGAGGGAATTCAACTCTCCAAAACTGTGTCTGAACTGTTCTGGGATCAGTATTTGCCTGCCACTGTTTGTCTTTTTTGGTAATTGGAAAATGTGTTGCAATGCTGCCCCCTTGTGGCTGAAAAGCAGAATGGTCTGTGTTCGTGTCTCAGTCCGACTTCTTTGTGTCTGGTCTCAGAACTGTGGACATCGTTGGAATGGTATCGCTGTCTGTGTTTGTAAGGTTCTTATTTTTTCACCAAGGAATGTAAGGGGTTAATTAAGGACTTGTGCAGCAAAGTGTGTGGACCTGCAACACTCTACTGAACAGAAATGCATAGGCCGAGTCTGTGTCCAGATTCAAGACATTAAACGTGCCACTGGCCCAGCGATATCTCATCACAGAAGCTTGGATGTATCTCATCATCACCCACTGTTGATGGATGTAAACCCTGTGGACATGAAACTGCCAGCCTCTACCAGGAAGTAGAGACAGTCTTCAAGGGATCGCTTTCATGCCAAAACCCTGGAGAACTCTTCGGTGGCTCCTCCCCTGCTCGATGACCTCAGAACACCACTCACCAGACAGACAGAGTGATTCCAGAAGACTTGAATAGAAGACTCCGTTTGATTTGACACTCCATGTTCAAAACACACACACACACACCCAAACAGAATCCCCATGTCTACAGTGTATACAAACCTGGTGAAACCAGAGTACAATCGCACACTGTGCTGTTGAAAATATTTTATTTTGTATAAAGACTCAAGACAAGAACAACATTTGTACAGATAAAGGATATCAGAGGAAGTCTGTTATGATTGTACAGTTGTTTATGATGAAGGCGTGTGTTCCCTGTCCCCGACCCTCAACACCAGCTTACCAACGCTCCTCACCTACACAGCTGCTGAAACACAGGGCTGCTGCCACATTTCTTGGTGTTCAATGTTCAATTCTAAAATTAAAAGAAGCGTCAATGTTGAGGTGATGTTCCTCCTGGGTGTCCATGTCCTTAAGGTGTGTGTTGGAAGCAAGCGCCTGTGTGTGTGTGTGTGTGAGAGTGTGTGTGTGTGTGTGTGGTGTGTGTGTGTGTGTGTGTGTGTGTGAGTGTGTGTCATTGTGTGTATGTGTGAGTGTATGTGTGTCATTGTGTGTGTGTCATTGTGTGTGTGAATGTGAGTGTGTGTGTCAGTGTGAGTGTGTATGTGTCAGTGTGTATGTGTGAGTGTATGTGTGCCATTGTGTGTGTGAGTGTGTCATTGTGTGTGTGTGTCAGTGTGTATGTGTGAGTGTGTGTATGTGTGAGTGTGTGTCATTGTGTTCGTCCATCTGGGTTGGTATCCCTTGCTGCTGTAGCCAGCTCTCTCTTGGTCTCCCAGCAGCTCCGTCTCTGCCTATCCGCTCCACACACAGCGGTTCTCTGCTATGCCCCACACGGGTCCGTCTTGCCTATCCGCTCCACACACAGCGGTGTTCCGTCTCTGCCTATCCGCTCCACACACAGCGGTGTTCCGTCTCTGCCTATCCGCTCCACACACAGCGGGTCCGTCTCTGCCTATCCGCTCCACACACAGCGGTGTCCGTCTCTGCCTATCCGCTCCACACAGCGGTGTTCCGTCTCTGCCTATCCGCTCCACACAGCAGGGTTCCGTCTCTGCCTATCCGCTCCACACACAGCGGTGTTCCGTCTCTGCCTATCCGCTCCACACAGCAGGGTTCCGTCTCTGCCTATCCGCTCCACACACAGCGGTGTTCCGTCTCTGCCTATCCGCTCCACACAGCAGGTCCGTCTCTGCCTATCCGCTCCACACAGCGGTGTTCCGTCTCTGCCTATCCGCTCCACACACAGCGGTGTCCGTCTCTGCCTATCCGCTCCACACAGCGGTGTTCCGTCTCTGCCTATCCGCTCCACACACAGCGGTGTTCCGTCTCTGCCTATCCGCTCCACACACAGCGGGTCCGTCTCTGCCTATCCGCTCCACACACAGCGGGTCCGTCTCTGCCTATCCGCTCCACACAGCGGGTCCGTCTTGCCTATCCGCTCCACACACAGCGGGTCCGTCTCTGCCTATCCGCTCCACACACAGCGGTGTTCCGTCTCTGCCTATCCGCTCCACACACAGCGGGTCCGTCTCTGCCTATCCGCTCCACACACAGCGGTGTTCCGTCTCTGCCTATCCGCTCCACACACAGCGGTGCTCCGTCTCTGCCTATCCGCTCCACACACAGCGGTGTTCCGTCTCTGCCTATCCGCTCCACACAGCGGTGCGTGGCGCAGGTCCATCTCTGCCTATCCGGCTCCACACTGTCGCCCGCTGGCTTCAGGGAGAACAACAACCAAACAGGTGGTTATCAATTCAGCGACCGTAGCAAACACCACCATCCCCCCTGTCTGACTACAGCCGCCGGGCAAACGTGGTTAGAACAACACTACAACCAGCTCGCTCCGGCTCCACTACACACTAATCCTGCCTTGCACGCACCCCATGACATTTTTTACAAGGATTTAGGGGATCAAATTTGGAACAAACAAAGAAGCAGGTTTTCCAGTAATTATGTGCAACAGTGCTGTGGCCATTCCACGTGAAAGTAATTCACCAATACAGAGCTGGTTGCTTGACAGACATAACCTAAAGTTCAATACTCCGATATTAGCTGGCTGGTTTTCAGTTCCCTCAACTCAAACCATCCATATTATACATTCCGTTGATGTTTCTCTCTCGCGCTCAGAAATGGGATTCAGATACATTTGATCACGAGCGTGACAGGCCTTGTTTACTGCAACTGAGAAAATTCAGCTTCTGAAAGAAAACGCTCTCAGGGGGGGCATTCACACAGCCAATGCTTTCAGAGTTAAAAGGCTCTCTGGGAATCTGAAAGGACTTAAATATTTTATAATATAATGAGCAGTTTTATCTCTCCACGTATTCCACACAATATCGCCACTTACTGTGCAAACAAATTCCTAAATTGTAAACTGCGGCGTGCATTTTTTTTTCATTGGCTTTATTGATTGGGCGTTTTTAATCCCATTTAACTCACATAGTATAAAGTTAACTCTTGAATATGAATTCACTTAATTCATATAAAGAGTAGTTGAATAAAAGCTAGAAACAGATTGGAATAGTGTGGCATGTTAGAAGTGTGGTCACAGCATGAGCACTTTCCTGTGGTGTCTGGAAGAGGGGATGCGCTCACTGTGTCGCTGTATTTAGTGCTCCCTGAGGAACACGGACCACTCTCCTGTGGTTCCTCCCTAGGAGTCCTGGTCTGCTTCCTCGCCGTCCTCGGGACATGGAACTTGGAGGGAAACCAGTGGTTATAGCCTCCTCTTGGTCCTCAAGATATCTCGAGATATGAACATTTAGGTCGAGACAGGCACTAACCACAAGTGTACGCACCGGTGACGGTATGTAACGGACGTAGCCACGCTCCGTCACAACAAGGTGTCATTCGCCACTCGCTGGGACTCGAACGCACAACCTCTGACTTGCCAAGCGCGACCACTACCAACTACGCCAAAAAAAGGTTTGCTGTTAATTGATACGGGAGGCCCATTAGATAGGCTACCTGCGGAGTGAGTTTCACTGACACACGCACTAGAATAAGTACATCTAGTGGAAAAGAGAAAAGTGGAAGGTTTGAACTTCTCAAATGAGGTAGCCTCCTACCTGCTGTGACTCCAGACTCACATCCTATAGGTCCTGCTCAGCCTCCAGGTCTCCTGCAGCTTCCAGATCTTCTGCTCCAACCTCTGCAGATCCACACACCTCCCTGTCCATCACACCACTCTAGCTCCCCCTCCTGGTCTTAGCAAGTATTCATCAATGACGCAAACATTTCAAAATTCTTTTTTTACGTTTTGAAACTTTGTTTACATACACAGTGAAAGGAGAGGAGTACATAGTAAAGCAGAGCAGAGCGCAATAGAGGACAGTAGAGTATATTAGAGTCCTCCTACTCATCAATGATGCAAACCTTTTTTTCAAACCTTTTTTCAAAAATATTGTTTTAACGTTTCAAACCTTTAAAAACAAAAATATTGCTTCGACCTTGGTATACTTTATTAAACAAAAAATCAAGCGTTTAAACATTTTTCAAACCTTTTTTCACACGCAACACACAAAAACAGTTTTTTCTTGTTGCCTTCTGCCTTGCTACATGGTAGCTTCGTAGACTAGCATTTGTGTGATTAGGATACAAAATGTGCGCTAATAAATATTATTAATCATGCCACCATTACAGATTACGTTACGAGCCTGGCTTTAAAATGTAAGAAGTAGAAAGTACAGATATTTGTGTTAAGATTAGAGAGATAAAGTAAAAAGTTGTCAGAAAAAAAGTAGCCTAAAGTAGACTACCAACACCAGAAAAATCTATTAAAGTACTATAACGAAGTATTTGTAGGACTACCTACTTCCCATCTCTGGTGTTTGGTCAACCAGTAGGCTATTTAAAAATGTTAGCGCTAGTTTAAAGCTATTTTGCTCCTGTTTCTGTAAAATTGCTATAATACTGAGCTGACTTCCGGATCGCCTATAGTGAAAATGTTTTCTCTACATTCTCAAAGCTTCTCATCCTTATAAGACTTATTTCACATGAATGGATTTCATTTGTGTCGACGCGATCATGTCACAAATGTGGATGAGAGTTTTCAGTAGTAGCCTAGGCCTATGTGTGTAAACGTTTCATGTGTAAATGTGTGTTTCATGTGTTTGTGTAAGGTTCGAAAGTTCGAAGGTATTATTTAGTGCGCAGTTGAGATGGAATCGGGCCAGTATGGAAACCGATTCGAAAAGTAGGCTAACGTAGGCGCATCCCCGAAGTTCAATAACTTTTCGTTAATATTTTCCCCAAACTTGATTTGTTTAACTCATGAGTCATGTATTGTAGACAGTTGCCAGTCGCAAGTTTTATTGGCAGTAGCCAATTTGTAGGCTATAGCTTTTTCCATTTCCAACCCAATTTTGAATTTTCGTTCTCTGTCCAGACTGGTTGTACTACATAAAACATCTAGCAAACTTTACCGACTGCAGGTATAACCACGTGCCTTACAAGAATTCCCCTGTAACGTTTCCACTGTTCCGTCAATGTATAAAGTGTTTGGTGTACTAAAGTGCACCGTAGAGAGGTCAGGTAACATTAAACGAGTAGATCTTTCACTGCACACGCCCCCCTCCGTCGAATATCATATCCAATCACAAGTCGCGCTTTTACCGGCACGCGGCGCATCACCGGGTAGCCTACTGTTCTCATGGATTTTTTAACCCGGGGTACTTTGTTGTGTGATGTGCATAATTATCTGAATCTGTACAAAATAATTATAAAAAGCACTCCACCCGCTGAATGATCTAATACATAAAGTCATAAAATTGCAGTTAACGCTTATGTTATATCTTCGTATGAAATAATGTAGGCCTAACTATATAAACGCCTACACATTACAACTTGATATTTATTTCAAAGACGTATTGTAGTGACTGGTTTCCAAATAAGATAATGCGTAGGATTTCCTCTGGGGGGCTACCTTTGGTCAAAGCCCCCTCCATCACCCCCATGATGTGATGCTGGCGCGCTGAATTCTGGGCACTTCTCCTCGCTTGGTCCTCCCAACTTCGTTCATTCTCATCCTACCTTCTCGCCGTTTGGAAAAATGGCTGCTTCAGAAGCAGCGAAGGGCTCGAGCTCCGGTCTTTGCCCGAGCTTTGCGGTGGTCTGCTCATTCTTGGAGCGATATGGAGCAGCTTTGGACCTGCCCGAGTTGACTTTCCCGCAAATGGAGAGGTATCTTCGGGAGACATCGACAGGTAAAGGGGGGGAAGTGGTAGAAAAACCTACGACGTGTGAGAGGAAGAAGAGGGTCTTTCGCTACCACCACACCAGCATCATCATCATCACTAGCTAAATGTTACCAGTACAGTGTGGGTGGTCAGTGTACATAGAGGCTGGGTTGCTACTAGTATTAGAGATCATTCTAACCAGTGTTTTTGAGTTGAATGGGGACCTATCAACTATAGATACAAGCTAGTCAAATACAGAATTAAAATCTTAAGTGGATGTTGTGGTGTAGCTAGCTACCTAGCTTGTTAGCTTGTCATGTAGTACTACTAAATGACCACATACAATGTTGTCAGGTGTAATTTTTCATTATCTGGCAATCGGGAAAGAATGAACCGTTATGACCTATCAAAAGGATTTAACATAACCTTGATCTGTCAACATAATGAACTGCGTTGTTGTCATTTGTCAAAACAGTCACACAATAACAATTGGATGTTATTTTGGCACAGCCAAGTAGGTCTGCTGTCAACTCTGCACATGCGCATTGGCTGTCATATCAGCTATCGCTAGTTAGCTATATGGCCACGAAACTAACGAGTCATATGGATAGTCATATAGCTCTGAAAGATAAAACTTTCACACAATTAAAGATGTTTTTGTCATTGCTGTCAGACTGCATACCCCATACTCATAACTGTCGTCTAGATGTGACAGTGATGAATAAGCGGGCTAACGGCAACATAGCCTGTATGGCGTTGCTAAGAAAGCTAGCTTGGCTGCTAGCTAGTGCTAGCTAGTCGCTGTCGAACCTGGCTTTGGCCTCATTCACACAGTACGATGGCTGTTGAAAATTACTGTAGGCTATGACTACCGTCCTTCAGCTATCGAACTTTCAATATTATGAATACTAAAAAGTATTGGTTCACAATGTACCCCTGCTAACTGGTATTTTACGGCTCGATGGCACGAATCAGAATAACGTCCAACTCACACCGTCACGGAACCATTGATATTATTGTATACTAATTTATACCGAAAAAAGTCTACAAAGTAACACACTTTATATATAGGATCAGAATATATAATATCTTGTAATTTTTTGTAAGCTATTTATTTAGATTGGCCAAGCTGACAGAGTTGTGTATTGTTTTCCGTGGTCCAGTTCCCAAACCTCTTGTAGAGCTTCACGTGAAGTTGCTGCGGAAGCTAGGCAAGTCAGTCACAGCCGAGAGATGGGAAAAGTACCTGGCGAAGGTGAGTGTGTGCATGTCTGTGTGTGTGTGTGTGTGTTTTAATATATGGATAATATGCTTCTTTGTGTTCTGTTTATGTTAACTTCCTCCTTGTCTCCTCTAGTTATGCCAGGACCTGAACAGCACATGGGCTTGGGAGTTAGAACATAAGGGTTACCAGGAGATGACCATGGAGTGCAAGTCCTGCATCCTCAAAGTACGACCCCCCCTCCGCTCCCAAACGGACTCTCACCCTGTGTCTCAACACCCATACTACACCCTGTTTAGTATGCATCACCTCAACTGAATTACAGACATTACAAAGCAACAATGGTGGAGCTCTGAGCTACAAACTGTGATGCGTAAATTAGCAAGAAGGCTAAAGCTCAACGTGTAAAGTTATGATGAAGTAGAGGTAGCATGTAGTACATGTCCCAGTGTAAGCATACTGCATGCAACTATTGCAAAAGTATGCAATTCCAGACACAAGATTGTCCTCATAATTATTTCCCCACCAATCCATTCCCAGTGAAATGACCTTATCTAGAGACATCTAACGT
The DNA here is from genome assembly GCA_903064625.1 of Mallotus villosus. Classification (NCBI taxonomy): domain Eukaryota; kingdom Metazoa; phylum Chordata; class Actinopteri; order Osmeriformes; family Salangidae; genus Mallotus; species Mallotus villosus. The sequence goes on from CAEFZP010001628.1 coordinate 17,910, forward strand.
TGTATCTCTGTCTCCCGACCCTTCACACCCCTAACCTCAGTACCTGTGCGAGTGTCAGTTTGACGACAACCTCAAGTTCAAGACAACCATCAACGAGGAGGAGCCTGAACGCATGCGGCTGCAGCCGATTGGCCGGGACCGTCAGGGCCTGATGTACTGGCTGCAGCTGGACCAGGAGCAGAACGTCAGGCTGTACACCGAGGAGCAGGACGACACAGACGGGACCACCTGGAGATGCATCGTCAGGTACGCCCTCGCACGCCCCTCGCAGGCCCCTCGTACGCCCCCTGCACGCACCCCCGCACGCCCCCGCCGCACGCCCCCCGCACGCCCTCGCACGCCCTCGCACGCCCTCGCACGCCCTCGCACGCGCTCGCACGCGCTCGTACGCCCCCGCACGCCCTCGTCACGCCCCCGCACTCCCTCGTCACGCCCTCGCACGCCCTCGCACGCCCTCGCACGCCCTCGCACGCCCTCGCACGCGCTCGCCCTCGCACCTCCTGCCCTCGCAACCCTCGCACGCCCTCGCACCTCTCGCACCTCTCACAAGCTCTCACACGCCCTTGCATGCCCCCCACATGTCCTCACACGTCCTCGCACGCCCTCGCACGCCCTCGTCGCCCACGTCCCTCGCACCTCCCTCGCACGCCCTCAGCCCACGCCCTCGCACGCCCTCACACACGATGGACCTTCAGTCTGGCCTCTGTCGTCGGGTCGGAAGTCTGATGTGTAATACTCTATAGGTGGAAATCATGTACAGAATCAGAATGATTTTTCACCTTTTGAGTTTTTTTTTCACCCCTCACACAGTTTGAGGAAAAAGTGTTAGGAAAAGTATTAGGAAGATCTGGCAATTATTTGTCGTATGTTTACATATGTGTGTTTGTACACTGCACTCCTCCTCTTTGGGTTCTGGGTCTAGTTTGTGCGTTTGGTCGTGTCGACGCTATAACTGGTCACTGGTTTGTCTCTGCAGGACCAGAAACGACCTGGCCGAGGCTCTGGAGCTCCTCAAGTCCCAGGTGGTCTTCGGTCCGTCTGAGGCCGAGAAGCAGGCCGAGAAGCAGGCCGGCTCCAGCAGCTCCAGCCCCCTGGAGGCCAAGGAGGCCAAGGAGGGTAAGTGGAAAGGAGAGAACATGGATGGATGCTATCTGACTCCGGTGGACTCGGTGGTCACGTGACACAGTGCCGTAACCTCTCTGTAACAATAGGTGCGTTCGACATGACCCTCGCTTCATGCAGCGCTGCAGCCGGCTGCAGGCGGCTGACTTGAACAGTGATTCTGGTTAGACCTTTTGTCCAACTTGAGACGGCGCCGAGGCTAGGTCACTGTGACGTAGCCATCAAAGTACCGTGAGATCGATTCGAGAACTGCCGGCTGTGTAGCCGAGCGCATTTTCTCAAGAGCAACTGCACACGGCTTCAAATGACGACACAGCTATTTCATGATTGGCCAGACTCACACCACGACAACTTTGACGCTTGTTTTGTAATTATTCTGGCACCTTCAGTTTCGTCAATGCTCAAATCCGGACCAAACTATTTGATTGAGTAAAACATTTGTTGAAAAAGGGTTTTGGGCCACCTCTTCTACTAACGGAAAGACTAAGTTTAATTATAAATAAAGTAACGTAAGCAAACAGCGCTTGATCGGCCATGACTGACATCACGCAGCAAACCACGAGAAGCTGGAATGTCCAACTTCACAAAGCCGTTTTCATTCAGCCGTCAGTCCATGTCGAACGCACCTAATGACTCGGTGGTCGTGACACTGACACAGTGCCGTAACCTCTCTGTAACAATTACTCGGTGGTCATGACACGTGACACAGTGCCGTACACCTCTTCTCGTCTGTCTGCCGTGTGAAGGTGAGACGGAGGACGGCAGGAAGGCGCCCAGCGACGAGGACGAGGACAGTAAGACGGAGAAGCCGAGGTTGTCCCCCTGCCCCGAGGACCCCGACAGCGAGACGCACGCTCTGGTGAAGACGGAGCACGGCGTCGCGGTGAAGACGGAGGCGTCCGTGAAGCAGGAAGAGGGCGTCGTCGAGATGAAAGAAGAGAAGGCGGAGAGCGGCGACAGAGAGGAAGAGGGCGCTGACGGCTCGCCGCAGGTCGTCGTCGACAACCGCGTGAGCACCATCACCGCCGTCCTGAAGGGCGAGCTGAAAGAGGGCCGACGCCCTCAGCAACGCCGTCTCCGTTTTCATGGCGCCCGGCTCGGCCACGCGCAGGAAGTTTCCGCCCGCCAAGGGGACGGTGAACAGAAGGAGGGGGAAGTTGACAGAGCCCTGAAGAGCAACCAGCAGGCCAAGATACCCCTGAAGAAGAGAGAGCTGTTTGGGAACCGCCACAATAGCAACCATCACAACAACAATAGCAGAAACAACAACAACAACAGCAGCAGTATTATTGTCCGTAACCCTTCAGTGACACAAACCAAGGAGCCTCAGGTGAAAGAGGAAGATGTGATAGGCTCGGAGGAAAGCAGGGGATTAGCTCCTCCCCTCAGCCAGCCTGTCTCCAAACCAGAGGACAGTGTGACGAGACGCGAACTCACCAACGGCCGATCGCTGATCACACACTCGGACTGCCAGAACGGAGTGGTCGGGGTCATAGGTCAAATAGGAGTGATAGGTCACGTAGGGGTTATCCGAGGCCCTCCCGACCGCCTGAGGTCGCCCCAGGAGCCGGAAGGAGGAGCGGGGTCAAAGGAGAGGAACGGCCCCAGTTCGGAGGTCACGAGAGCTGGTAACCCCCCCCAGTGGGCGGGGAGGGAGAGACCCCAGGAGAGAAGAGCCAGGAGAGGGAGACGAGCAGCAGTCTGTGCTGGTGAGGAGAGTCCTGAGGCCCAGACAACCTCCAGGGAGACGGAGAGGGGAGACGGAGACAACCCCCGAGCCTGGAGTCTGGAGAGAGGCCTGGGGACGGGGCGGAGGGGGCCCGGCCTGTCTGTCCTCCGGCCCAGAGCGAGCCAGAGACACCAGAGAGACCAGAGAGGAGGGCGTGGCTGTGGGAAAGAACGAACGACGAGGAAAAAGAGGGAGGGGGAAAGGAGGAGAAGGTGGATGAAGGATCTGTGTGCCCGTGTCGTCACGGCAGAGGGAGAGGAGATCAAGAGCATCTCCAAAGAGACTGAGTCTGAGACCAAACCCAGTGTGCCTGTGGAAGGTCAGGAGAACCAGGGGGAGGCCCCCAGCGGTGAGGCTGGAGCCCAGGCTGGGGTGAAGAGAGCTGGGCAGCCGGTGGAAGAGCTGCAGGGCCGCCAGAAGGCCTCATCAGAGCTCCAGAAGGAAGGGATCCGACTGAAGATCAAAATCCCCCCTCACAAGAAGAGAAGTGCTGTGAGGACAAAGACAAGGAGAAGGAGAAGGAGAAAGAGGAGGAGAAGAGGAGGAGGAGAGGGAGGAGGAGGCACAGGGCGACGGCAGATCCCTGAGGAGGTCAGCTAGGATCTGCAGGTATGTGTGTGTGTATGTGTGTGTGTACTAAGTCGATACTCAGCACTTTCACACCCATCCACTCTCACACACACACCACATTCTCTCAGAGAACATTAAGTTAGGTGTTTCTGTTGCTATCCGCAGGCCCAGCACAAAGCTGGTGGAAATCCGGGACAAGAAACAGAACAAGAAGGACGAGGATGACGAGGAGGAGGAGGACGAGGAGCAGAAGGCAGTCCTGAAGAAAGACAAGAAAACAGAACTGATGGCACCACGGGGGAAGAAAAAGTGGAACACACAAACACTCTGATCGCTCCACCACTGCTCTCGCTTGGCTCTCGGGCCAAAAGATGAGACTCGCTAGAGCGAGGCGCGGCTGGCCGTTTTCCTCTCTCTCTGTCTAATCCTATATGTCTATGTCTTCTGTTCTGTCTCTGTCTCTGTCTCATGTTCTCAGGGATATGTCTATGGATCTGCGATCGGGTTATCTGTCTAGGTCTCTGTTTATAGGGAGAGGGGGAGAGAGAGAGAGAGAGCCAGTAAGAAGAGAGAGGAAGAGAGAAGGGCAGAGAAGGAGCAGAGAGCAGAGGAGAGATGCGTTGGCGGTCGCAGGGGAGCGGTTGAGTAGCAGATGAGGGGGGGGTCGGGAGGAGGCGAGAGGATCGTTTGCGAGGTAGGGGCGGGGTGGGCCGCCCGGCCGGCCGGGCGGGGGATGGGGACAGCGCGCTGGCGCGCTGGCCGCGCGCGCGAGCGAGTCGAGAGCCGCGATCGGCGTCAGCGCGCGCGCGGCGCGCGCGCTCGATCGCCGCGAGAGCGCGCGATCTGCGTTCGCGCTCTCTCCGCAAACGCTGATCCTCTCATCTCTCGCTGGTCCAAACTCCATCCTGCGCGCTCCACAAGCGCTCCTATCTCTGTCTCCCCTCTCTCTCCCTCTCTCTCTCTCTCTCTCTCCTCTCTGCTCTCTCTCTCTCCCCTCTCTCTCTCTCTCTCGTTCTTCCTGCTCTGTTAGGGGTGTGTCAGTGAGTTGTCCGTCTGTGTTCCCAGGCCAGACGGAGGAAGACGACCGCCGGCCGCGGTGGTCCAACCCTCGTTCCAAGAGACGCAAAACGGGACGAGGGGGGGGATAGAGGTCACTGGATGGGACTGGGCTGTACTTCGGGGTGGAGTGGAAGAGACAGAGAGGAGGGGTAAGATACCCAAGAGAAGAGCATCCTGAGGACGGCCGGCGCGACTCCGGACGCTCAGCCAAATCAGAGGAAGCGCCCAACGAGAGGACCCATGCGTCACTGCGGGAGGAGAACAACCGGCAAGTCCAAATTATATATTCCGTATCGTTAGCGGTGGTTTCTGACACCGTTCGTTGAAGCGGTAGGCCCGCGACGTCGTGCCAAAGCTTGTTGATGTTAGCCGAACAGCGCGAAAAAAACATTGAAGGAGGACACAAGGTCCCGCGAATAAGACACTTTAATAGCCTTGGTCCACCCTTCTTCATGTGGGGTTTGTTGCGCCTGCTCCCCCCCTGCTCTAATGACCGGGCTTCTTATGCGTCGTCGTGTGTGGGAAGGTCCTCCGTGTTGTTGTGGTGTGGGCTATGTGTGGGTGGGTCTGTATCTGGGTACTAACAGATTACTGCCTGTCGTGGCACAGAACGAGGCGAAAAGCGGGGGTACCTCATGCCGAAAAAAGGCCTCAACGCAGACCTCCTTCAGCCACGCGGTATGACTCTACACTGCGGTTTTGGAAACCCTATATACACTGACCGCGAATTGCACCGCATAATATCACAAGCGAAGGAGGCGAGTCGCGATGTGAGAATTAGGAGACGGTTTGGGTATGGGTTGTATGATGATACAACATGTTGCAAACAAGTAAGTGTTTGGGGGTGTGTGTGTGTGTCGTGAAGAGCAGAGGAGATAGGGAATAGGCTTCTCATTGGTTTTCGTAATCCCCAGAGTGTTGTTGTGGCTCATGTGTGATCTCTCTATCTGTGATATCTCTCTCGCCCATACAATATATCTTCATTGTCCTCTATATTGCCCTCTCTCTCGCTTCACCCTATCGCACGCGCGCGCGGCGGAGAGAAACGCGAGCGAGGCGAGATGGCGCGAAGGACCAGAGAAGCGCGCGAGAGCGCGGGGCGAGAAAACAGTAGAGGGCGCGAAACAGCGCGATGAGCGAGCGCATCCAGATAGACTAACGACAAAAAGCGATGAGAAATCAGAGGCCCTAGCTCACTCAGCACAACGCTATCTCTCACCCTCTCTCTCTATCCCCTCTCACTACTCTAGCCCATTTGTGCAGAAAGCCTACGTGGTGAGAGCTTGAGGAGCAGCAGGACTTCCTCTGAATCGGGACAGCGCTCTGAAGAGAACGAGGGACCCAGACGCATGGAGGAGGTAGGGTGGGGCGGGGAGAGACTGGAAACATCGAACAACACGACACACACACGATCACACACCACTACACACAACCACAACCACCACACCACACAACAGCGCCACCAAACACGCAAACCACAAATCACACACACACACAACACAACACAAAACAAACCAACACACCACACACACAAATCACAACACACACACACCACACGAACACACACACACCGCCAAACACACACAACACACACAAACACACACAATACCACACCACACAAACACCACACAAACACAAACCAAAACAGGCCGTTCAACGCACTCTCAGTCTGGGGTCGTGGTGTTTGACTGGTGGTGGGTACTTAAAGATGATCTGTGTTTGTTTAGGAGTGGAAAGGCGGGTGTGTACGTCGGTGGGGGATAGCGTTGTGGGGAGACATATCCCAGAAGGACTCCTTCATTCATTCTTTAACTCATGCATTCATTCTGAGTGTCTTCAGTCTGATTCTCTGGATCTGTTATCCGAGCACTTGCTCCTGTGTCAGGAGGGTGACGCGGAGGAAGACAGAAGAGAAGACAAGAAAAATCAGAGCGAAGAGAAAGACACGCAAAAAAGAGAAAGGACAGAAAGAATCTGAGGAGGTCGACACAGACGAACCAGGTAAACCGAGCATCAGCTACTAGGTCTGTGTGTGTGTCTGCGCGTGTGTGTGTCTGCGCTGTGTGTGTGTGTCTGTCTGTACGTGTGTGTGTCTGGGTGTGCTGTCGTGGTGTGTCATTCCACAGGTGTTGTAAGATTCACTGCGACACCTGGCAGGCTCATGTTTCAGGTTCGATGACTTTGATGACGCCATCGATGAAGCATCGAAGAAGTGCTGGCGAGGGAGACGAAGCAGCCGAAACGTATGAAATTTAATGAGCTAAGGTCCACGCCAACGTCAACGAGGGTGAGAGAGGAGCGTAGATGGATGCTCTCGAGATGTGAGGAAGGAGGGCTTTTTTCGCCGGAGGAGATGGAGGAGGACAGGAGGGCTAGGGATGGCGGAGGAAGGAGTGGAGGAGATGGAAGGAGATGGGAGGAGATGGAGAGCAGGGAGGAGATGGAGGCAGGAGGGAGGAGATGGAGGAGAGGAGGGATGAGATGGAGGAAGGAGGGATGCGATGGCGGACAGGAGGAGGAGCTGGTAGGATAGGAGGGATGCGATGCGGACAGGCAGGGATGAGATGAGGGAAGGAGGGATGATGAGATGGAGGAAGGAGGAGGAGATGGAGGAAGGAGCTGGGCCCACGGAGATGAGGAGGCATAGCGACGGGCTGGATGGAGATGGAGGAGGGAGGCGCTCTTCATCTTCCCTTTCGATGAGATGGAGATAGGAGGCAGGGAGGCCGAGATGCTACGGAGGAACAAAACGGGAGGGATCGAGATGCGGTACGGAGGAGGGCATGAGGGATGAGATGAGGAATCAGGGAGGAGCTGAGATGAGGAAGGAGGACTGAGCTGGCACGGGAGGACCGAGTGAGATGGCGGAAGGAGGGAGGAGATGGAGGAGCACTGACGAGATGAGAGGGACAGGAGGGATATGCAGATGGAGGGATGAGACTGGAGAATGGAGGAGTGAGAGGGAGGGAGGCGAACGGGAGGAGATGTGAGACCCTACACGAGCGAGAGTGGAGGGAGATGGAGGCCATCGAGACGGGAGGAGGGAGGCATGAGATGGAGGAGGGAGGGATGAGCTGGAGGAGGGAGGGAGGAGATGCGGATGGATCAGGGATGAGTGGAGGCATGACGATGGAGGAGGAAGGGTAGGGATGCGCATGGAGGAGGGAGGGATGCAGATGGAGGAGGGGAGAGGGACGGGGATGAGCTGGAGTAGTAGGAGATGGAGGTACGTGGATGAGCATGGAGGACGGAGGCAATGAGCATGGATGGGATGCGATTGCGAGGGAGTGGTGATGAGAGTGGGAAAGAGCCAGGAGATGGCGGTGATAAGTCGTTAATATCCTGTGTTGCGTTGTAGGAACGGGGCGGGGCAAGGACATAGCCAACATCTATCAGAGGAGGGGAAGGAGAAGCGCCGTCCAGTCAGATCACCGGCCAGGTCCCAGGAACAGGAAGAGCGGAGGACTACGACCTGGAGAGTGACAGCACGGCTGCCGAGAGTGAGGGACGAGGGCCAGCGCAGCAGCAGGGAGGCACACACACACACCACACACACACACACACCACACACACGCACACACACACACACACGACATCACACACACACACACACAAGCGCACACCACACCACACCACACACACACACACACACCACACAACACACACACACACACACACACACACACACGCACACACACACACACACACACGAGGCGTACCGCACACAACACACACACACACACTCACACACACACTCACACAGCGCACGCACACACGCAAGCTCGGACGCACACACACACACACACACCCACTATCAGCACACACACACACACTATCACACACTGCACACACGCACGCGTCGGACCGCACACAGCACACACCACACACAACACACGCACACTACATCGCACCACACACACACACGCTCACACACACACAATTTACGCATCACACACATCACTCACCCACATCACAAGTTCTCAACAAACTTAGCCTCGATGTATTGAGTAGTGTGTGAGGCTTACGGGTGAGCACACAGCCGCTCACGCTGGGTGGGATGTTGCAGTCGGAGAGGAGAGGAGGTGCGGCTGCGTAGCGGACGCACAACCACACACACACGGCGCGGACGCGGCACTACACACCCCACTCGCTTACTCACACACACACAGCACACTCTCGTACGCTGCAGCACAAACCACACACTCTCTGACTCTCACACACACACACTCTCTTACTCTCACACAACACACATCTCGTACTTCACACGTTACGGGAGGAGGATCTGCGTTTCGCTGCGTCGCGGAGGAGGACGATGCCGTGGCAGCGGGGCGGCAGACTGGGCTCGGACGCGGGAAGAGACGCGTGGCAGAGACCAGCAACAGTGCGGGCACAGAGACGGACAACCTAAACCAGACCAGCAGGAACCAGAGGAGGGGGCAAGAAGAAGCAACGCCCAGCAGGAGGGGATCCTCGAGGAGGAGAGCAGACGAGGGGTTCTGGGTTGAGAAGAACAGAGCGGGGAGAGTATGTACTATCTCTTCTCTGTATGCGTGTATTTTGTGTATATCTGTTGTCTGTGTCTATATGGTCTATATATATACTGTTTATATATATAGTATATGTATCTATAGTCATATATATTTATGTCTCTATATCTATGTTATGTATCTATCTTATGTGTTATCTATATCTATATTATCTCTGTATATATACTATCTGATATCTATTATATTGATGTGTATATATATATAGTGTATATAATATATCTATCTTGTCTCTTCATAGGTGTTATATATATATAGGTATATGTGAATGTATTTCTCTTGTGTAATATATATAGTAATATATATCTTATGTATATATTGTGTATATATATTGTATTATAGTATATTATATATTCGTATCATGTGTTATATATCTATGTATTATCGGATATCATATATATATGTGTATATCCTGTATGATATATACTATGTATATATATATATTGTATATCATATATGTATACTATATATCTATCTGTATATATATGTATATATATATATGTTATATATATTATATGTATTATATCTCTATGTTGTTATTATTGTATATGTGTCTTTATATATCTATCTGATCTCTCTAGCTATCTCTATATACTATGTACTATATATATCTCTGCTTGTGTATCTATCTTATAATATGTCTATTATATATATATGTATATATCTAGGTACTATATATATATGTATATCTATATATGATTATCTATTTCTATGTGTTTTATTTCTATGTCTGTGTTTATCTATCTATATATCTATGTATATGAGATAGCGTCGAGAGAGGGATGAGAGCGACGTGAAATGGGCAGTGAGAGAGGTAGTGCGGGAGTAGGAGTGTTGGGACAGAGTAGAGAGGAGAGAGTCTCATAGATGGCTATCGTCTTATCTCTCTCGATCTCGCTCTCTCTCTCTCTCATCTCGTCTCTCTCATATGTCTCTCACTCTCTCTCTCTACTCCTCTCTCTATATTCTCTCTCTACTTCTTCTCTCGGTCTCTCTCTATCTGTCTCTCTCTCTGTCTCTCTCTCTACTCTCTCTCTCTCTCTCTCGTGTCCTCTCTTTCCCTCTCATTTAGCTCAACTCCCCCCCTCTCTCTCTCTCTGTCTGCAGACTCTGAGCGGTTCCAGTGACATCAGTGACAGTGATGGAGACAGGAAGAGGCGGTGTTTGAGGCGGAGTCAGAGGCAGCAGGTGAATTACCGCGAGACGTCAGAGTCGGACAATTCCCAGAAGTCCACCACTAAAGACAAGAACAAACCACGCAGACGCCTCTCCAGCTCCTACAGTGAGGGTCAGTCTCTGTTACCATGGTTACACACCACACACACACACACACACCACCCCTGACCCATCCCCTGAATTCTGTGTTTCCGATATATACATTTGAATTAATATACTTAAATAATTAATTGATTTTGCTACAAAATCATGAAGTCACGAGTACGGAACTGTCCGCTCCACGGAACTCAACGAACGTTCTTCCGCTGCTCTCTCTCTCTCTCCGCTTGGAGGACGAGCAACTCGTCATGACAACCGCATAAACAACAGCCCGAGTACAGCAGAGCACTTTCTCCTGTGCTCAGTCAGGCAGTGATAAACAGGGCAGAGGGTAGCATTACGTTACCGGGGGAACTAGAAAGAAAAAGGTAGAGACTGGCTAACGTTAAATTAGATCAATACAAATACTGAACTGCATGTTCCTGTGATCTCTAAACGCAGGCTACTGTTAAAAGCTACATATCAGGTATTTTCCCGTGGAAAACCATTGCAAAAGTTGAACAAATTCAACTAAAAAACTAGGACAAAAACTAAGCCTAAGCACAGGCTATCAGGCGGGGGCCCTAGCAGTTTACCCTACACATGCCCCCTACCTCCTCCCGCTGCCCTAGCAGTTTACCCTACATGCCCCCTACCTCCCCCACGCTGCCCTAGCAGTTTACCCTACACATGCCCCCTACCTCCCTCCCCGCTGCCCTAGCAGTTTACCCTACATGCCCCCTACCTCCCCCACGCTGCCCTAGCAGTTTACCCTACACATGCCCCCTACCTCCTCCCGCTGCCCTAGCAGTTTACCCTACATGCCCCCTACCTCCCCCACGCTGCCCTAGCAGTTTACCCTACATGCCCCCTACCTCCCCCACGCTGCCCTAGCAGTTTACCCTACACATGCCCCCTACCTCCCCCACGCTGCCCTAGCAGTTTACCCTACATGCCCCCCTACCTCCCCCACGCTGCCCTAGCAGTTTACCCTACACATGCCCCCTACCTCCCCCACGCTGCCCTAGCAGTTTACCCTACATGCCCCCTACCTCCCCCATGCTGCCCTAGCAGTTTACCCTACACATACCCCCCTACCTCCCCCACGCTGCCCTAGCAGTTTACCCTACATGCCCCCTACCTCCCCCACGCTGCCCTAGCAGTTTACCCTACACATGCCCCCTACCTCCCCCACGCTGCCCTAGCAGTTTACCCTACACTGCCCCCTACCTCCCCCACGCTGCCCTAGCAGTTTACCCTACATGCCCCCTACCTCCCCCATGCTGCCCTAGCAGTTACCCTACACATACCATTTGTTTTCTCTCCTGCAGAATCTGCCTTCTCCAAAGAGTCTGAGGAAGAGGAGGAAGAAGGAGAAAAGAAGAGGAGAAGACTGAAGAGGAGAGGGGAAGAGGAGGAGGAGGAAGACGTCGGCAAGTACAGGAAGAGGAGGATGTTGTTGAAAAGAAAGAGAGAAGAAGAGAGGGAGGTTGAGGAGAGAAGAAAGAGACGGAAGCGGAGGCAGATGGAGGAAGACGAGGAGGAGGAGGACGACAAGCGTAGGAGGCTGAAAAGGAGAGGCAGAGAGGAGCAGGGGGAGGAGCAGATGGGGAGGGGGAGGAGGAGGGAGCTCCTGACTGAGCAGAGACGGAAGAGGCTGGCTCTGATGCTGAAGAAACGCAGGCCTTCCACGGAGGACGAGGACGACGAAAACGACCAATCGGAATCTTCCTCCGAGGAAGATCGTCCCATACGCAAACGACTGAACCGCATCGACTCTGACGAAGACGAGGAGGAGGAGGAGGAGGAGGAGGAAGAAGAGGAAGAGACAAAAAGTAAAGTGGAGAAGGAATCGACAACCCGGCCCTCTCGTGTTTCCAGGGACAGTGAGGATGTTCAGGAGAAGGGCCAGGATCTTTCTCCTTCTAATGGAAACCCGGCCTCCAGAGACCCAGTAAAGCCTGGGGATGGTAGTCCAGCTGTACCCAGGGACAGCACAGAGTCCACTGGGCACGGCGGGCACAATGGCCCCTCAGGTTCCAAGGAGCCTGAAGACAGTGACCTGGTGAAAACTGAACAGTCATGATAGTATGTAAATAAAACTGCCTCTGGTTTTTGTTTAGTCTTTTTTTTATTTTTACTTTCTTGCCTTTCACCAACAACCACCTTTTTAAACTGGATCTTTTGGTTCCGCATGTCGTTTCTTCCCTACGCTGTGGGTGAACACAGGAAGAGCCACGTTTCACCACGCACTGTCCAGACTTCACATCTTTACTCCTGAGAGAACATGTGCTCTGCCCTCTGGGTCCAGTGTGGGTCGTGGATCTGGACAAGGAGAACCGGGTGTGCTGGACCAAACGCACTTGAACCAGTCGTAGAACTTCCTGATCTTGACATTATCTTACTCCGCTCTGCCGACACACATGTACCGTCACCAACAGACGTACCTTCACCAACACACGTACCGTCCCCAACACAGCCTGTGAATGATTGGCTGCGTCGTCTCCCAGGTCACGGCCCTTCTCTGTACGTGATTGGTCCTCACAGCATTTCACCCTCCTTTGATACCAGTGTTCTGGTCTCCCAGTATTCTGGTGTCCCAGTGTTCTGGTGTCCCAGTGTTCTGGTCTCCCAGTGTTCTGGTCTCCCAGTGTTCTGGTGTCCCAGTGTTCTGGTCTCCCAGTGTTCTGGTGTCCCAGTATTCTGGTCTCCCAGTGTTCTGGTGTCCCAGTGTTCTGGTGTCCCAGTGTTCTGGTCTCCCAGTGTTCTGGTGTCCCAGTGTTCTGGTCTCCCAGTGTTCTGGTGTCCCAGTTCTGGTCTCCCAGTGTTCTGGTGTCCCAGTGTTCTGGTGTCCCAGTGTTCTGGTGTCCCAGTGTTCTGGTCTCCCAGTGTTCTGGTCTCTCAGAGCGTTTGGACAGAGGCCTGTTTCGCTGTACATACTTTGCTTGTGATGCCATTCCTTGTAAGATAATAGATGTCTGGTTCTATTTGTTTCCTTGGGAAAATAGTGTTATATTTTATATATGAAGGAGATGATGATTGCAACGAGAGGTCTGTCTGTCTGGTGCGCATCGCTGATGAGTTTAAGGAAAGCCCTGTGCAGCGTTTTTTTTGTGACTATTTGTGGTGTATTCAGGAATAGGAGACTGTTACACGACGCCCCAGAGGGAAAACCATCAGTCCTGTGGTCTATCTGCAACGTTCTAGAACATTCCACCCCTGGACTGCACCCCAGATAGGGTATATATTGGTGGGTGGCTTGTATGAGTGAGGTGGGGGGGGATTTGGGGGAGGGTTTATTTTGTGTTACCAACAGGCTGGCTTCCACTTACTATGTACAGTCAATTCACTGTAAGTTTTTTAAAACTCTTTGTTTTAGGTGTTTTGACTTTCCCCTCCTGTTTCCTTGAGATGAGAAGTCTCTCTCTTGTGAAATGAAATCACACATGGTCTCTCATAGGCTAAGTACCACAAGTACCACACGCTTGTTGTAAAATGTAGGGGTTTGCATTTATGGAAATGGTACACCTGTTATTGTTTAGGACAGACGGATATCAATAGATGGTCAAAACATGACATCAATACTGTGAGAGTCATAAGAACTAAATGTGTTGGTGAGAAGGATTGTTTCATGTGCTTTTACATTGTTTTTGTCTTTCATACCTTTTCCTAAATTGTAAAGGTTTGAACACGTGGTTAATCCAGTGCTATGTCTAACAGATCACATCATTTCAGCGTCAAATGAATCTGTTGTAGAGTGTAGTCCACTGTCAACGCCAACCTCCAGGGAAATGTGATTGTTTGGTATGTCCAGTCTGAAAATTAAAAATTAAAACATCTCGAGGTAAGCGTGTATCATATCTATCCACGTTTTATGTATGTTTACATTCTATGTTCTGTAACATAGTTGTTTTCTAAATTATTAAAACCGACATCCAAGCATCTCTTCTATAAAAAAAAACAACTGGTTTCTTGCATCGTCATATTTATGGGACAAGCTAGTTTATGACGCCGGCGTTTTCGTTGGCGGAACACTACACCGCCAGGCCTGTAGGTGGCGGTAGCAGTTTGTTATAGTTCTTTCCATTGTTGTTGACATTCTTCTTCCAGTAATCTGGCGGGGACGCTCACAGCACTTGGATCTGACACGCGTGGAGATCTACTAGTACCGTTTGTAGCCTTGCGAGCTAACCATCTTACCTGATAGCTAAAATACACAGTCTGTCAAATGAACTAGAACTTAATATCATTCAAGGAAAAGTATTTCTAGCTAGCCATTTCTTTTCTTGCTGCCGTTTATAAACTCCAGCTAGTCTGTTATGCAGAGAAGCATCTTTAGCGGAGTAAATTAGCAAGCTTTGTAAGGCTAAATAGGTCACGGATCACTTGGGATCGAAAACAGTTTTTTTCTATTGACATCACATCTTCAGACGATGGTGTTACTGAAGAGTGTACCGCCTCCCAGTGAGGGAGTGAAACATGAACAAGCCGAGACTACTGCCGTGTTGGACGGCAAGGGACTTGGCTCGGGGACTCTCTACGTTGCAGAGACGTATGTGATGCTTCTGACAAGCTATTAGATATCGGACTGTCATAAAGACGGTGGTAGTAGCTGGGTTGTGCATCACCATTATCACTGATTGATTACACATCATTTGGCTATTGGTATTTAGTAAATGTTATTTTCAGTTTTGATGATATGTTGACTCATCCATTGAATATTCCACTTCCTGGTTTCAAAAGTGTAACGGTTTAGCGCGGACAGTATATTTGGAAGTGTTATTTCTGTTCAACAGTCGCCTGTCGTGGTTTGACGGGTCAGGCATGGGATTCTCATTGGAATACCCCTCCATCAGCCTACACGCCATCTCGCGAGATCTGAGCACATACCCTCAGGAACACCTGTACGTCATGGTCAACGCCAAACTTAACGGTGAGACATATAGAAATACGTTAATTATTCAACTCATTGTGGATGAATTCGAGCTTTAGCCCTGTCTTAAAGAAACGCTTATGTTCAGGATCTCAAGGGAAGTTATTAGGGGAAATATTATAGTAGGCTAACCATTTGTCTGTCTTTCCTTCAGATGACAATGATGCTGAGATGGGGGACGATGCCCAGAATGAGGAGGATAAAGATGAGAGCAGCGATGATGAAGATTCAGGGGCCATCTCTGAAATCCGCTTCGTACCCAGCGACAAAGCAGCATGTGAGTCTGGGAAGGCCTAGAAAAGATCAGTATGTAGACATGGCTCTAGTTTCCATGGGTTTGTGTGTGTGATGGTGGTGTGTGTAATAAGTGTGTGTGTGTGTGTGTGCTTGCAGTGGAGAACATGTTCTCAGCCATGTGTGAGTGTCAGGCGCTACACCCGGACCCAGAGGACGAAGACTCTGACAATGATTTTGAGGGAGAGGAGCATGATGGGGAGGTGGCAGGTGGGTAACACACACACACACACACACACACACACACACACACTCCCACACACACACACTCCCACACACACACTCCCACACACACACTCACTCACACACACACACAACAACACACACACACACACTCCCACACACACTCAACCCTTTTTTTTCTTTTAAACCTGTGGCAATCCCTCTCCCCCTCCCCCCTCCCTCTCCCTCTCCCTCTCCCTCTCCCCCTCTCCCTCTCCCTCCAGAGCATGGCCAGGGAGATGTCCCTACGTTCTACACCTACGAGGAGGGCCTGTCAGCGCTGACCCAGGAGGGCCAGTCCACCCTGGAGAGGCTGGAGGGCATGCTGGCCCAGTCTGTGGCACAGCAGTTCCACATGGCGGGGTCCGCACAGAGGAGCCCAACGGAGAGTTCGAGGGTAAGGAGAGAGACCCAGCACCTGGGGGGGAGAGCGGGAGACCCAGGTACAGGGTCCGTGGTACAGGGATGCTCAACGTTGGCAGGATTGGTTTATAACCAGCCATGTAATAAAATAGCACTTTATTGATAAAGGTTCATGGCACCAGCTAAACAAACAACATATACAGACATTTTTCTGTACATGGATATGACAGATCTGGCTTTGTAACAGACGATCTACAGTGTTGGTGGACCAATATGTAACAACACACTAGTGCAATTCATGTCTCTTATCACCAGATGGCGCCAAGTAGTTGAATCCTGAGCCATGGACTCAACAGGGCAGTCCTTTACTGTACTGCTTTATAATGGCTGGTGTGAGATGGATAAATACGAACAGTTTGGCAGCGGTTCTTGTTTCTCGGCTTGACCTGGTGTTAGACGTGAAGGTGCACGTCTAATCTCTGACCTCTTCCTGTCCGTCCTTCTTCTTCTGCGTCTAATCTTTGACCTCTTCCTGTCCGTCCTTCTTCTTCTGCGTCTAATCTCTGACCTCTTCCTGTCCATCCTTCTTCTTCTGCGTCTAATCTCTGACCTCTTCCTGTCCGTCCTTCTTCTTCTGCGTCTAATCTCTGACCTCTTCCTGTCCGTCCTTCTTCTTCTGTCCCGATGACTCCCCCATCTCTCCGGCCTCCTCTGTCACTACGAAGCGGACGAAACACTCAGTGGTTTAATACGTTTGGCAAGTGGTATTATCATGTGTCATATAACTATCACAGATGTGTGTATGGAACCTGACTATCCTGACCCTCTTGAAAGGATGAGTGGTGAACTTACATTCAGGGGGAGCTTCCATGCTCCACTTTCGTTTTCTTTTCCCTCTCACGCCAAGCATCTCTCTTACTTTCCTCAGCAGTTCCTTTACTTGATCGGGTATCATCTTTCTCCATATTGTTCAGCACGTGGTACCTGTTCCCACATTTGTCTAAGAGCCATCGTAGCTGTTCCCCAGCCCCTTGAAGGTGCTCCTCCACGGTAGTCCCTCTGCCTCTCAGCCAGTCCCCCCTTGAGAAACAGCACCGTGGTGTGGCTCCACACCTCCAGCCCCAGCAGCTCCAGGTGTTCCTCCACGGCCAGCTTGTGACGCCCCACAAAAGGAGACCCCAGAGGGTAGACGATCAGGAAGGCAGGGGAGCCCCCTCCGGTCAAAGTGGCACTTTCTCTCAGCTGAACTTTGACCTCTTCGGAGGTGTCCTCTACAGGCACCCAGTTCCAGCTCGGTGTGTCCACCACAGAGACCAGGGTGCCGTGTATGACCCTTTCTTTTTTGACACAAACATCGTTTTGTTTTTTGACACCGAAGCCTTCTGGATCTTGGAGTCCCAGGATGGTATTCCCACTGGAGCTCTTGCCAGCCCATCTCCCCCCCAGTAACACGATCCCCACCTGGTCCTGTCCCTCTGTCAGACACCACAGGGGGATGGTTATTCTCAAGTTAATCGGTGTATGGTTGCACATGGTACAGTGTTATTAAGGGTATTCAATAGCTTTTTTTTGCATGGTGATAAATTGTATTTGAAACTGGATGAATTACATTTTGAGATGCCTGATGCCAGATTTTCTAAACTGCACCTCAGTGGTGTTACACCTGGCTGTAACTACACCTGGCTGTAACTACACCTGGCTGTAACTACACCTGGCTGTGACTACACCTGGCTGTGACTACACCTGGCTGTGACTACACCTGGCTGTGACTACACCTGGCTGTGACTACACCTGGCTGTGACTACACCTGTCTGTAACTACACCTGTCTGTAACTACACCTGGCTGTGACTACACCTGGCTGTGACTACACCTGGCTGTGACTACACCTGGCTGTGACTACACCTGTCTGTAACTACACCTGGCTGTGACTACACCTGGCTGTGACTACACCTGTCTGTAACTACACCTGGCTGTGACTACACCTGGCTGTAACTACACCTGGCTGTGACTACACCTGGCTGTACACATTGCAGAGTGGTTTATTCACTGGAACTCAAACATGTTTGGTGTGGCCATAACCATCATTCCTCAGACAGGGATAGCCTGTTTCTGCTCTCAGATTGCTCGAGTAAGTCAAGCTGGTTCAAAAAAACGAAATGTAGCCAACAACAAAAAATCGTTTGCCACCTTTTATATACACTCTTGTTATATAACAAACAGGATTTGTTTGCAACAGATGTTATTATTTTATACATAAAAATAGTTGTCGCGTAACCAATGTTGGTATCGTGCGGTTAATTTCATTTTAGCCAGGCCGATGTTGACGCAATAATACACAAGTGTTTGCGACCATATTTACGCATCTACCTTATACGCATGTGTACACCTTATTCGTGTCAATTTTACCCTTAAGAATACTATTATGCCGGCCCAATTTAAAACGATAATAAGCCTGCACATTAATTTTCCAAACCGTTACAACATCTACATCTGTGGTCGGAAAATAGAACGAAACGCAAACTAATTAATGTTCCGAATGAACGTAAATAATATAGAAATGAATTACGGTCATTTGCCTACATATTATGGCGGTTGCAAGCAACAAATATAGCCTACTCACCAGCAGATGCCATTTTTCATTCAAAGTATTAAGACTTTTCTCGACACAACCTCACCCAGTTTGCTGCTTCAATGACGCACCGTCACGTGGTCGACCTAGTGCCAGGTGTAGACTTGTCTGAGACCCGCCCCACAGAGCAATTGTAGATTAATTGCACTTGGTTGGCTAGGCAGAGTGTGTGTATGTGTGTGTGCGTGTGTGCGTGTGTGTGTGTGTGTGTGCGTACTGATGAATGACTGCTGTGTCCTCAGATGGGATGGAGGTGGATGCAGGCTCAGCAGTGGCAGGGCAGTTTGAAGATGCAGATGCAGATGTTGATCACTGGTAACGGAGGACTTAGCTCCTATAATCCTTTTTACCCCTATATGTATTTAGTCGTTGGCTAACATCCCTCATATCCTAATTGATCTTAGATCTGAAACTATAAACAAACATTTAAACAAACTGCTCTCTCTCTCTCCTCAGATGGAACCTGACTGCCATTTGAAGCGCTCCAGGTGCATTATGGGATTGAAAAAGGAAAAGCTGTCTCTGATCTGAGGTGATTCTTTGCTTTGATTGGTCCTCACCTCCTGTTCCACACATGTCAATTAAATAACACATTTAAAACAAAGCTTAATGTTGTCTAAGCAGTCGGGCAGACCACTGAATGCAGGGCCCCCCCCCAGTTTCCCTTAAATATAAAACAGCCATGTTTATTTTGCGTTCTTGTTTTGTACCTGATGACCAGTTGACCCCTCAGTTTAGATTCTCTGGCAGGGGGGGGTCCTGCTCTTTGTATTAACTAATAAACAGTTTTTGTACGAAGTGTTACGTGTCTGTGTTATCAGTCCTGTGAGAGTCAATATTTGCATGATGAACCAGATAGGCTGCATGTTAAACCCAGACAGCAGTGAGAGAGAATCAGAAGGAATGTGTAACTATAATACTCAGAGCTGGTCACAGTATGTTACCAGAGGACTTGATTGTTAGCATTGACCATGACTGCAGGAGATTCACACTACCGTACTTGAAATGACCTGTATGGCTGAAAATCCATGTTTATTTTGGTAACGTTTTCATACCTCATGCATGTCTCGTGTCCTTCTGAGACGTGTGTGTGTGTGTGTGTGTGTGTGAAAGAGAGAGAGGGAGAGAGAGAGGGGGAGAGGGGGAGAGGAGAGAGAGGGCTAGAGGGAGAGGGTGGGAGAGACAAAAGCATTCCACTGTCTCCTCTTCATGGTTGGCTGAGTGTATAACCATTAAAACCTGGACTCTCTGGTTCCCGGTGCTGTGAGGGCCTGAATCCTAGACTTGCTCCCCGACACCAGAGCACCTTGTTGGGGTAGAGAGGTATACCTGGGCAGGGGTGGCTGGAACTATGGGACAAGTTGAGAAGGACCATTTTGAGTGAGGAGTAAGGAACAGAAGGGTATGATATAAGAGGCCACTGCAGATCTTACGTTCTGTTCCTCACTCAAAATTGTAATTCTAAACTTGTATTCCGACAGGAAACGACTCCCCATGAAATTATTTATAGTTAATTAATAATATTTAATTAATATAGTTAATTTTAATACATAAGTTAATGTATCTGGGTAAAAATAGTAGCCTGATTCACAATTTTTTATAACATTTCTATTCAATATATTTTTACATAATAATAAAAAATATATATATAGGAAATCAATGTTTTCAATTTATGGATCGATGTGATTAGTGACAAAATCTACTTGCAGCTTGCGGTTGTGATGAGCATATTATTGAATTTCTTTTGTGATGCAACATATTCAGTGGGAGTTGAAATTCAGTCGTTTCAGCACATGGATCGGCGGCAGCATGTGCTCCGCATGCTCGGGAGGTCACATGACTCTCGTCACATGACTCTGTTTACCCTCAGTCAGAAGCACCTGTCTTTTCACACAGGTCTAAAGGTCAAGCAAGTCAGGGCCACCGTCTCCATGGCAACGAGTGTTCGGCCAGCGTGCACCCGACTCCTCACAGCAGGTTTCAGAAACTAAACAAGACTGTTGTCATTTTAAAATCAATTATTTGAATATTACATTAATGGGACTCTCTGGATGATCTGTCCGCCATTGTTGCCAGTTACGCAGTATTCGCATACCCCCTGGTTTCAAGTAAGCACTGTGTTTCCCGAAAACACTTGATTTTAAGGGGTATGTACCCCTACACCTTTGCCCTACCCCTTGATCAAAACAAGTATTGGGATAGCCCTTACTCTCACGTGAATGCGCAAAACTAAGGGGTAGGGGTATGGGGTAAGGGTAGGGGGTAGGGGTAAGGGGTAGGGGTAAGACAGAGAATTGGGATTCGGCCTTAACCTTGCTTTATTAAAATATTTTCAACATGACGTTCGTAGATTTACATGGATGACCATAGACAAATTCCTTTTCTAAAACAGGTATTTGTCTGTTTCCATGTGTCAGTCTGAGGTAATGCCCTTCATGCTGTTCATCTCTGGGGATATTCGACCCTCCAAAGGAACATGTAACAGTTGTGCTTAAAAACTCATCTCATCTCCAGTTCAACAGAACATACGTGTACAATGAGGTCTTGGTTCCTCAGGAATGCTAGCAATTAGTTACGCAAATGCTTCACATTATTGGTAACACTAACTCAATTTTAAAGCCTAAATGAACCGTATTTACAGACTATTATCTACATGGCTATTAAAATCAGTTCAGACCTGGATTTACAGTGAAGTAGCGTCCTGTAGTTGTCCAAAGACTAATAATTCTAAGTTTTCTTTTGAACAAATGTGCTTTTAAACTTCATACATCCTGTATAATGTATATCATTAAGATGCTACTAAATAGTTGATCAGGTAAGGAAACAACAACACTGTTTCCCATTCCTGGTGTCTTGTGATGTCACTTGTGATGTCACATGTGATATCACTTGTGATGTCACTTGTGATGTCACTTGTGATGTCACTTGTGATGTTTTGGAGACTTCAACAGTGGAATCTAGTCATGGTTTATGTTTTCAGTCTGAAATATTGTGCCAGGCAATCCAAGGTCCTTTTTGCAGTCTGAACCAGATTACACTGAGCTACACAGAAGCTGAATGAAACTGATCATTACGGTAAACACTGTAGGTAACGGAGAGATTTCCTTGGTAGAATGACATCACCGTGGGTTAAGAGACCCAGTTGTTTGTTGCTACTGTTTGAGACATGTCTCAGTTCCTCTTCTTGCTCTCCAGGGGGCCGTAGGGAGGGTCTCCACCAGCTTTACCAGAGAGCAGAGGTACGACCTTATCAAACAACAGCACAGAACTGATCATACCTGTGATTAGAAAGAGACAGAGGCAGACAAGAGGGGGTTCAAGGAGTTGTAAAGATGTGAGAGGAGAGAGAGAGGGAACACACAGATAGAGAGTACAAAGGAGTGGAAGATGAAGAGAAGAAGAGAGAGAGAGACAGAGAGAGAGAGAAGAACGTCAGATGAACAGAGAGAACAGGAGGGAAACTCCTCCTGTATATCCTGTCCTGTCTGATCAGCATGTGCACAAGACCAACCACACACCTCATCATCCCCTCAACTCTACCAGCTTGCTGTGTGTGTCGCGGTACTTCCTTACTCTACACCCTCAGCTTCTTAAACTGATAAGCAGATTTGTGTAACACTGTCGCGCCCCACACAGCAAACATTTAGACAACCAGAGACAGAGTCAGAGGGAGAATTAAAACAAGTTGGATAGAAAGAAAGTGTGAGAGAGAGAGAGAGAGAGAGAGAGAGAGAGAGAGAGAGAGAGAGAGCGAGAGAGAGAGAGAGCGAGAGATAGAGAAAGAGAGAGAGGAGAGACGAGAGAGAGAGATAGGGCTGGAGTTAGGGCCAGAAGTGTCTTACCTAGACAGGAGCTAGCCAGTACACCAGACAGTACTCTAAGAAGGTGTTTGCCACTGCAGGGGAACTGAGTGGAGAAGGCAACCGCAGGGTTAAGCACTGCCCCGGTGACACTGCCACCTGCAATAACACACACACACACACACCACACACCACACACACACATCACACACACACACCACACACACACACACACACACACACACACTGCAGAGATGAATTTAAATGTATGGGTGACAGGATGTTTGTGTCCCTACACATCTACACTGGCTGCATAAACGCTGCTGGCTCCAGTCAACACAAACAGAGATGAGCCACGGAGCTATCTCTCTCTTCTCTCTCTCTCTCTCTCTCTCTCTCCCCTTCTCTCTGTCTCTCTGTCTCTCTCTCTCTCTCTGTCTCGTCTCTCCTCTCTCTCTCGTCTCTCTGTCTCTGTCTCTCTCTCTCTCTGAGCTATTCCCATCCCAAGATTATAAAGTAAATCTGTGTAATGACAACCAGCACCCAAGCTGTAATGACGTGTTACAGGAATCCCAAACAAAGCCACGGGTCTCTTGTCTTTCCACATACAAACAGCAGTTACGTATGCACTGCACCCCGACCTCTCCGGTCAATGCACTGTCATGCATGTGTGTGATTATGGCTCTATAGCCTCCCAGTCTCATGATGCTCGGTATACCATGCAAAATTCCACGGATCTTTGCACCTGCATGTAATATGTAACACGAATTTCTGTGACAAAACTGTCTGTTTTGGTTCTAATTCACTCTGTTATCTGTCCTGGTTCGTGTGTTGAGGCGGGGAACTCGCACCTGCATAAACCATGGTGGTGACAACCGTCGCTATCGCGTGCACCCGGTACTTTTCGTCCACCGCATGCGTGTGAGTGGCCGCTGTGTGGACAGCAAAAGCACACGCGAGCTCCACCGCTGCTGCTGTGAGCAGTGGCGCGTGAATGGGGCTGAGGCACTGGAAGCCAAGTAGCGCGTGTCGCAGGTGCAGTCGGTCAGCCCTAGAGTCCATACCACCCGGACAATCGCTCGAGCCACAACTGCCGCCGCGAACTGGCATGCTATCCGCAGCAGTGCGCATCTGCCCGTGAGGTTTCTTCCGATATGCCCGTTCGAGTGTACCGGAGGGGTTACCGACAGCTCCGTGAAAGGTGAGCGCGTGGACCACTGACGCCAGGTATGTCAGTGTAAGGGCAAACCGGGGCTCGAGTCGACCTACTTCACCAAGTAGCTTAAGCTCGTGCGTACAAGCACACAATTGGAAGGTGGACACGAGCTCAACGGCATATACAGCAAGTCCAGTTCTTTCAAGCAGCCTTAAGAGAAATCGCCGAGTCACCTCGCTCACCAATACGATCCCCGCCAGCAGAGACAGAGACACTGTAAAATCTGCCATGGCTTGTCAGTCTGCTTGTTTGCTCCTCTTTCGCCCGTTATAGGTGTTTTCACACGCCTCTCTCACCCGTTTCTTTCGGGTGCCACGGCAGTACAGACTGTACCGTGCAGCACAGACTGTACAGTCTACCCGTGCAGCACCGGGGTTTCAAGTCTACGCGTGAGCAGAAGACTGGGCTCTGCGGATGATTAACTCACATGGTACGGAAGTAACTGCGCCTTGGCATCTCTTACAACTTCTATTCCTACTTCCTTTGATGTGGTCAAACACTGCCTATAGGAGGCTACCCCAACCATGTCGGCCACAGCTTAGAGAACCATGCCACGCCTAGTCAACCATTTGATGACGACAGATATATAACAGGTTAAATAGTCATACATGATTTAATCAGGCTGCGTCAGCTTAAACTAGGAAATGTCCCTATGATTAAGTAGGCACATACTGTTAGGACAAATAAATCAGTGGAAAGTCTGTTTCTAGCCATCAACAGCAGATGGCGCTGTTCCATTATCTTTGGTTCATTTGCGACTCTAGACATTATGGCCCACAGTGATAATGTTCCACACGCCTTTATCTCCCTTTCACAACTGTTTGCCACCCAATCTACTGTTCAGCAGTATTTTATATATTCAAAAAAAGCAAAAATAAATGCTTGTAGGCATATGTCATGATAATATCATGTTGATTAGAATGTAGTTTGTAGGTAGGCTATAATGACAGGTTCTGTCTACCTGCCTTTACACCTAAAGCTTACCACGGTTGAACCAATACTGCTCCAAATGGAAGAACACCTGATCATTTGCCTACAATTATATGTCGCTTCTCTTGTCCTGTGGTAAGATACTCAAAGCATGGGTTAAGAATCACAGAGACAAAACCGTGAAGCGGCGTTCGGAATTCTCACATGTTTGAGACCCGCCTCCACCAGTCTATGCCCACCTTCTACCGTGACAGACAGCCAAAGACAGCCAATAGGCGGAGGACAAGGCTTTATTTGGCCCCTTAGTGTACTCGAAATTGTGTAGTGGGCGGGCGTTGCTATGTAGCAGTCTAATGTGTGTCTAACAATAGCCGTGGATTTGCAAGTTTGCCAGTGAGAAACTGGGCGATTGGAGAGAGTTGACCGAATGCGTGCGTGCCTGAGTACGGGATCGGGAATCGCAACTAGGAATTTTCCAAACGATACTGCAGGAGGTAAGTATCACAAAGGCTACCGGTAACAAATGTATTTTTTGGACCTCATGTAGCCTACGTGCCTTAATAACAATGTCTTTATATGCAGTTAGGCTATCATATTTGATATTGATATTTGTCTGCCTTTACATAGTGAGCACGAGCCATAAGAGACAAGCTCGTGTTCTCATTCTGGGTAGACAGCTACTGGAGCTGAGAGACGTTTACTGCCCGGCTACATTGTATCGTTTTTTTTCCCTTTATCGTTTTCCTAGTTTCTCTTCCACATTTGAGCGGAGGTCTCCGTGCAGTTTATTGAGATAATGGTTCTTTTTTTTATACAGACAATCAGACAAAGGTTTCATTTTTCCATTGTTAAAGCACCGAGGTATTTTTTCACGAGTTGATTTAGTCTTGTGTTTCTGCCCGCTGTTAATGAATAGTTTGTTAGCCTTGCGTGGGAGTTAACTGGTATTTCATACATCGTACATTGGCCGTCATAACATTGTTTTGGTGCCCGAATTAATACATTCATGACTAAAAGTACAGTCTATATTGTTCTACACAGCTAAATCCAGATTATGGAATTTTTGCAAGCAGGTTGGACCCGGCTGAGCCCCACTTTCTAGGCTTCTCTATCAAATTTACATTCTGTAAGAATTCTATTTAATTCCACAGAACCGTACAAGCGTATAAAATAATTATACAACAAAATAACGCTCTCACCAGCAGAGCAATCCTGCATTTTCCATTTGTGATCCATTCATTCCACACCTTGGTTTGCTGCTGTCTGCCTAATCACATAGGCTATCATTCATGGTCTGACAAGATATACGAGTGGGTTTGAGCTAGAGAGCGCTGTATCTTATTGATTACTGTCGAAGTCGTCTGGGGCTGTCGCTCAACGTTTGACTTAGCAGTTTTAAATAAGACATTAAGAATGTAATATAATTCTCAAACTAGCCATTATTCGAAAACATAAAAAAAAGATCCTTTTTGATTCCTATTATTTTATGAGTGGGTGACACCGGTCAAACTCCGACCTTCGAGCCCAGTAAAGCTTTTATCTAATATGTAGCTAAAGAAACAGAGTCTCGGTGAAAGACGTGTATAGGCGGAGGTGTAACTTTTGTAATGTAACGGTAGGCGTTGTTAGTGTTTTATGAGCGCTCTACAAACGTACTCGCGTTATTATTTTTTATTTTTTACGTACTTGCATTAACAACATGACATTCGTGACCCACCACGTAGTAAAATTTGCAGACAGAGAGGTCTTCGGTAAGGAAATAAGAGTCCTCATCAACAAAACGTAATGCAGGGTTTTACATCCACATGGGCTCGTGCTGTCTGAGTGAGTAGGCTTTCTCCTCACCTGTCATTAACGGTATTTTTAAACCTCAGACTTTTTTAGGAGTTGTGGAGGAGGACTATTTCCAAAGTGACATGTCATGTCAAACGATATGTCTCTGTCTGTATGACAACAGTTTGTTTAGCCTGTATGTAGGCCTGAATGGTTGGATGACATGATCTTGTTATAGTTTGTCCGTTGGTCCTCACGCTCATTCTTTGGCTATCGCTTGGCAAATATATCTTGGCTTCCAAATACGTGACATCATTCAAGTGCGCCTGAATCCGTTGTTTCTGTTGTGAGTCTCTATAGAGTGTCTATTACTGGCTAGGTGTGGTTGGTCCCCATGGGTGGGTGTGTTCTTCACCATATGGTCCATCACCCTCCTTGTCAGCTCTCTCTCTCTCCTTCACACACACACACATACACACCACATAGCTTAGAGAAAGAGAACAAGTCAGATTCAGTGACACAACAAGCACTAGTAATTTGAGCAAGGGTGTGTATGAAACAATTCAAATGGTTGGGTGCTGATGTATGGTGTCCCCTCCCTGGAAACCATCTACCAAGAAACATGGAGACAGGGCTTGGTTACATTGTGTGTGTGTGTGTGCAGGGTGGAAGCAGTGTGTGTGTGTGTGTGTGTGTGTGTGTGTGTGTGTGTGTGTGTGTTTGTGTGTGTGTGTGTGCAGGGTGGAAGCAGCGTGTGTGTGTGTGTGTGTGTGCAGGGTGGAAGCAGTGTGTGTGTGTGTGTGTGTGTGTGTGTGTGTGTGTGTGTTGTGTGTGTGTGCAGGGTGGAAGCAGCGTGTGTGTGTGTGTGTGTGTGCAGGGTGGAAGCAGCGTGTGTGTGTGTGTGTGTGTGTGTGTGTGTGTGCAGGGTGGAAGCAGTGTGTGTGTGTGTGTGCGTGTGTGTGTGTGTGTGTGCAGGGTGGAGGCAGCTGTCCCATCAGTGTCAGGAGGGTTCTGCCACATGGCTCAGTTCAGATGCGTGTTTGTGTTTGTTTAGGTTGGTGGTCCGTTGTAAATATGAAAGGAGATAAACACTGAAACAGAGCGATGGGTTGACTGGGTCATGACTTGCACAGCTGTGTGTGTGTCTGAGTGTCTGTGTGTGTGTGTGTGTGTGTGTGTGTGTTGTGTGTGTGTGTGTGTGTGTGTGTTGTGTGTGTGTGTGTGTGCGTGTGTGTGTGTGTGTCTGAGTGTGTGTGTGTGTGTGTGTGTGTGTATGCACTACACACTCTACTCTGGTGAGATGGAGGGCTGTTTCTTACGTAATTCTGTAATGTAATTTTTTT
>CAEFZP010001629.1:0-15000 GCA_903064625.1 Mallotus villosus
CTCCACCCAGTCCTCCACGCTCAGTCCTCCCCGACAGTCAGACAGCTGAAGGACTGGAAAACGCTTCCAACACAGAGAGCCGGTCAGTTCAGCCCTCTCTCAAGAGTAACACAGGGAGAAGGAGAGACTCTATCCAGAGTGAGAACAGGAGAAGAAGGGAGCGACTCTTCCAGAGTAACAGGAGAAGGTGAGAGACTCTCTCCAGCGTACCGGAGAAGAGGAGACTCTCCAGGTAAAAGAGAAGGGCAGAGACTCTCTCAGAGTAACAGGGAAGAAGGGAGAGCTTCCCAGAGTAAAAGAAGGAGAGACTCTCTCCAGAGTAACAGGGAGAAGGGAGAGACTCTCTCCAGAGTAACAGGGAGAAGGGAGAGACTCTCTCCAGAGTACAGGGAGAAGGGAGGACTCTCCGAGTACAGGGAGAAGGAGAGACTCTCTCCAGAGTAACAGGGAGAAGGATAAGAGAAGGGAGAGACTCTCTCCAGAGTAACAGGGAGAAGGGAGAGACTCTCTCCAGAGTAACAGGGAGAAGGGAGAGACTCTCTCCAGAGTAACAGGGAGAAGGGAGAGACTCTCTCCAGAGTAACAGGGAGAAGGGAGAGACTCTCTCCAGAGTAACAGGGAGAAGGGAGGACTCTCTCGAGTAACAGGAAGAAGGGAGAGACTCTCTCCAGAGTAACAGGGAGAAGGGAGAGACGTGTCGACAGGACGCTTACAGACGCCGATCCGGAATCCAAACAGACGCTGTTAGCCAACTTGTGTAAACCTAACACAGCTTATTGGCTCAGAAGACGCAGAAGTCTGTCTGCTCACTTTAAATAGCTAGGTGGGATGGTACTTTAGGAAGTGCAGATCCATATTTTCCCTGATGCGAGGGTCAGACTGCCAGCACTCATCTACCATTCACATACGCTCAGCAACAGATGAGAGGAGTGATGGAGGGAGGGCTGGCTGGAGAGAGCCTCTTCGCAGCCTTCCCCGGGGACACATGGAACTGCTCTCATTTAGCTCTCACTTCCTGTCTGACATCATAACATGATGCCGTCTGTGTCGCCGTCTATCTTACCTGCTCCTCAGGGACCCCGGTCCTCACCTGTCATCACTCTCTCTGTCGTCTCTATTGTCTGTCTCTCGTCTGCTCTCTCTCGATCGTCTACTGTCTCTCTCTTGCTCTCGTCTCTGTCATTCTGCTAGGTACTAGATATCGGAGACTCGCATAAGCGGGATACAGATATCTATCTCATATCTCTCTTACTCGCCTATCTCCTCCTTCTATATCTCTCTCTCTCTCTATCTTCTCTCTCTCCTCTCTACTCTCTTCTCTCTTTCTCTCTCTCTTCTCTCTCTCTCTCTCTCTCTCTCTCTCTCTCTCACTCTCTCTCTCTCTCTCTCTCTCTCTCTCTCACTGATAGCGAGAATCTGATTCTCTCTCAGAAAAGAGGTTAAACTGAAAGACCTCCTGTAGATCAAGGCTCAGAGAATGATGTCAACCACCTTTCAATCCCACCGCACTCCTCCCCCTGCTCCATCTACAGCCCCTTTACCCCCCCCCCTCCTCTACTGCCCCCCCCTCCCGGACCAGACCCCCCCTCCTGTCCATCCCAGCAGGAAGGCAGGAGGGGGAGTGACATCAGCTTTACAGCCGGACAGGAAGCTCACACAGAGCATTAGGATCTCATTACAAAGAGAAGACTGGGTCTGGATCCCAACACTGGGAATGCTCACCACTCACACGTGTGTGCGTGTGTGGTGTGTGTGTGTGTGTGTGTGTGTGTGTGTGTGGTGTGTGTGTGTGTGTGCGTGTGCGTGTGCGTGTGCGTGTGCGCGCGCATGTGTGTGTGTGTGTGTGTGTGTGTGTATGCGTGTGTGTGTGCGTGTGTGTGCGTGTGTGCGTGTGCGTGTGTGCTCACCCTGATATTGCAGAGGGATGTCTATCTTGGGTCCGATGACATAGTGCCCCTCCTCCAGGCTGTGGGCCGTCACGGTGGTCCATTGGCGACAGGAGTGTAACAACACAACATCCTCCTCAGCCAGCCCCTCCACACACTCACCTGCAACACACACACACACACAGGTGAGAATCACACACACACTGTAGACACACTGGGTACACACATGGGACACATGGTACATATGGGTATTAGATAAAGAGTAACATTCTCTTCTCGTTTCCTTTGCGGTAGACTGTGGAAAAAGTTTTGTCAGTTCACATTCTCACACGCATGCACACAAAGAACCAGATCAGTGTCTTTAGAAGTTAGTAATTACCCCCATCTGTGCAGATACTCCGCCCCCAACCAGCTCCCATCAGCTACTCTCTATGGCAACCTCCTATTACAGCCCACCCCACATACACACACACACACACCTATACACACACACACACACACACACACACACTTACACATACACACACATACACACACACACACACACACACTTACACACACATACACACACACTGAGTGACCTGTTACTACTTTTACTAAAGCCATCATGCAACACAGCATTGATTTCTGCTGAGAGCACAATGACACAATTCAATCAGAACACACACTCACACACGCACTCACACACACACACACACACTAGAATCGCAGCCACATCAGCTGGGTGACAGGCTTGGTGCAGCTGGTCGGTGAGCACCATCACCCAGGGTGGACAAGCTGCGGGATGAAAACATGAAACAAAACACGAGCTCTACTGTCAGCGGTAAGACATCCCTCCTCAAACATAGATGTTTATAAGTGTGTCTCTCTCTTTTAGACGGATTAGCAGGAAGACATTATATCTGGCCACCAGGCCCCTTCTAATGAGCATAACTCATGGGGTAGAAGGAACAACCTTAAATAGAGTTAGGGAGTTAGGGAGTCAGGTGGCTGAGTGGTTAGGGAGTCGGGCTAGTAATCTGAAGGATGCCGGTTCGATTCCCCGGCCGTGCAATTAATGACGTTGTGTCCTTGGGCAAGGCACTTCACCCTACTTGCCTCGGGGGAATGTCCCTGTACTTACTGTAAGTCGCTCTGGATAAGAGCGTCTGCTAAATGACTAAATGTAAATGTAAATGTAGAGTGAAGAGGTGGCAGTAGAACACCTGCACCCCTACAGGAAGCGCTGGCTGCACATGGAGCACATTATGGCCTGGGTGGAAAACATGAGAAGTGAAAGTTGGTTTAAAATATTCCTGGAAGTCACAGCAACGGCATTCTCAATAGTAAATCAATAACCACCATCTCCAGAGAGGAGCGTGCCAACTTCTGCAAATCGTCCACTGTGAAGTCACCAGCATGGTTTGAATAAACACATTCTTTCACACTTCTCTTCCTTTCATTCTTTCTCTCTGTTTCACTGTATCTCTCTCTCTCTCACACACACACACACCCTCACACAGTTCAAATAGATAGTCACTAGACAGCGCCTAGTTTGGGACAGAAGCCAGTGTGAGTTGTCAGACAGCCTCAGCATGAAGGCTGTGGTAAACCAGCATGGGGGTTTGGAGGTAAATGAAGGGGTGATGCTTTTGTCCACCTAAAACGTTGGAAACTTGGACGTTGCCTCGCACTGCTTGTTAGTATTCAGAACATTCACCGGCAGATTACATCATTTACATATGAAAAGAGCGAGCAGCACTTTACCAACACAACAGACACAGTGTCGCCCTTTGGTCAGTCTTAAATAACATGGCCACTTACGCTGTGGCAATGTAGCCTAGTTTAGGATAAAATAACGTTGGCATCATATAGGCAAAATACAACTTTTGGACATCGCTCTTGTACAGAAACGACCAGGTCGAGATGTAAAAAGATAGATGTTCCCGTTGTGCGTAAAAGCTTTACGGAAAAGACGTTGACAGGGATGGGTAGGGACGAATTGAATGCGCTATAAGAAAATCTCTTATAGCCTTGCCTTTGCTCTTAAACTCTTACCGTGCGCGAGTCTGACCAGAGCAGGCAGCCGGAACTTGCTGACCACCACGTCCAAAGGCAGCGTCGCCGGGCTCCACGCGATCTCCGACAGGCTCGCCGACAACTTCTCCATCCTCCCGGGTCATAATGGGCACGGGCTCGCAATACCAGTGGCGGCAGACGGTGGTAGGGTCCGGGTCGCTATGGGTAGCTCAGAGACTCTCGCCATGTTTGAGGGAGAGCGCACGCAAGCACGACAGGGGCGGGGGGAGAGACAGCCCTCGGTGGGATCAGCTCGGTACCTCCTCTCTCTTGCGCTCGCTCGTTTAACCGGAGCGGCTCTGAACCCTAGGGCGCCTCCCTCCCTACAAGAAGTGAGCTAAAGGCGCAACTCCGTCAACAGGGTTTCTTTTATGAATGGACCACTGCACTAGATCTCTACGACGTCCCGTTCTAGTCATTTTCCCATGCAAATGTGGTTTACAAGTCCATCACCTATACCTGTCCGAACGATTTAATTAGCCTACATAATGAAACTAATAACGCCATACGATGTTGGCTGTCGGTTAGTTTCTGAACTAGTGCTTACTGGGATGCGCTTCTCCCCAAACCGAGCAGCAGTATTTATTCTGACCACACACACGAGTTCCTGGTCCCTTCCTGTCCTGTGATGCTGGGGATTCCTGCGGCTACCACTGCTTCAACTGACACGCGTCAACTCGCAGCACTGACTTTAGATCAGAGGTCTTCAACCCTGGTCCTCAGGGACTCCCTGTCCTGCATGTTTTAGATGTTTCCCTGCTCCAACACACCTGATTCAAATGAATGGGTCGTTATCTAGTTATGCAGAAGCCTGTTAACGACCATTCATTTTAATCAGGTGTGTTGGAGAAGGGAAATGTCTCAAACGTGCAGGACAGAGGGTCCCTGAAGACCAGGGTTGAAGACCTCTGCTTTAGATGACAGTTAGCCTACTATACAGAGCACTGAATTGGAACAATATCTGAGTTTCAACATCCATTTGCACATTAATTCTTTATTCTTGATGCATGACTATGTCAAGCCTGTGTTCTTCAACTCTCTGCACCAACCGTCTCTGGGGGAGGGGATCCTCACTGAATTGCTCCTCTCAAGGTGTCTGCCATTTTTTTTTCAATTAGTTTTCCCGCGATTTTTTCCTCGTCCAGGACATACAAATAAAGGTTGGTTTGATTGAATTAACAGCGTTACACAAACTCTGTGGTGAAACTGCTCCATCTGTTGGACAGGTCTGAGAATGACTAAGAAAAGGATTCCATGAACTTGTTTTTCACGCCAACACTGACACGAATCCAAAAAGACATTCCTTAGAGATAAAGTCACATGAACGTGTTCCATATAGCCTTTGATTTCCCTTACACTCACACATCCTCACGATCTCTCACCCCACCACACACACACACACAACCACGTAAACACACACACACTCAACCACGTGCACACACGCACATCAGACCAAACGCGTTTGAAAAATAAGACAGCATTGAGGACAAACAAGTAACTTAAACAAGCTGATTTTTAATGGATCTGCAAAAATTGTTTGAATTTCCAAAGAGAACTTAGACCTCCCGCCCAGTTACCCAGTGGCAAACGTTACACAAACGTTACAGAAACGTTACACAAACGTTACAGAAACGCTACAGAAACGCTTCCAACCCAAAAGAAGTCTGCATGCAGAAAAATTAACCCAAAAAAAGGAAAAAGAAATCAAAATGTAAAATAAATCATACAGAGAAACAATAAAACAATAAAACAAGACATAATAATGCCGTTCTCTTGGCTGGAGGAGAAATTCAAACGCTTCTGCTTTGTGTTGTGACTCACAGGGAGGAGCCAGAACACATGGATATTAAATTGTAATTTCATTGGGTGGATGTGGTTCCAACCACCACGAAGCCCCGCCCCTGTCTTCCATATAAGGCACAGGACAAAATAAACCCCACCTACAAAAGGAGCTAGCCACGCCTCCGTCACTTGGTTACAAATTGTAAATGACGAAATACGGTTAGACAACAGAAGCCCCCCGCTAGTGTACAAAATGTTAATCCTACATTTGTCTTTTTTCTTTTATCATTTTTTTTCTTTTTATCGTTTTATCTTTTTTTTTCTCTCTTCTTCTTCCTTTGACCGATGGTGAGTGTTGGGGACTAGGTGAACTCAGTCAAAGGAAAAGATTAAAAATGTGAGTTTCAGTATCACTCTCTTTTGCAACCTTTAAAATAAATGACAAGAAACATTACATGATTTCTCTTTTTATCTGAAATAAAAATGATCATCAGGAAGCAGAGGGGAGTGGAAGAACATGTGATGGGAGGGAGGAGGGAGGGGGGGGGGAGGGAGGGAGAGAGAGGGGGGGGAGGAAGGGAGGGAGGGGTTAGGCAGGCGAAGACGAAGCGGTTCATTTCAGAGCGGGGAAGGGGAAGGGGGCTGAGAAGAGACAGAAGAGATGGTCAGTGTGCAAGAGAACAGCTGGGAGGGGAAGGGTGTTAGGAGTTAGCGGTTAGAGACAGACAGAGAGAGAGTATATGCACACGTGTATCTGTGTGTATGAGTGTGTGCTTGTGTTAGTGAGTGTGTGTGTGTGTGTGTGTGTGAGATGTGAGAGAGAGAGAGACAGAGAGGTGGGGGGGGTCCGTTGTTCAGCTGCAACACTTGCTCTTCCAGCCCGTGACTCCTCCTCCACTGCTGATGTCCACGTTCTCACTGTTCGGCTCCTTTACTGGCGTCTGGAGGAGAAACACACACACACACACACACACACACACACACACACACACACACACACCACACACACACACACACACACACACACACACACACACACACACACACACACACACACACACACACACACACCACACACACACACACACACCACACACACACACACACACACACACACACACACACACACACACACACACACCACACACACACACACACACACACACACACACACACCACACACACACACACACACACACACACACACACCACACACACACACACACACACACACACGTGTTAGCACATCCTGACACACACACACACACCAGCAGCTACGCTCCACAACCCCACATGTACTCTCTACACACTCCACACACACCTTCTACAGAGACACAACCTCCACACACACACACCCCCTCCACACACACACACATCCCCTCCACACACACACACACCCTCCACACACACATCCTCCACACATACACACACACCCCCTCCACACACACACCCTCCACACACACACACCCTCCACACACACCCACCCTCCACACACACACCCTCCACACACACACACCCTCCACACACACACATCCTCCACACACCTTTCTGAGGATGTCTTCCGCTAACGTGAGGAAAGCCTTCTCGATGTTGATGTTGGCCTTCGCACTCGTTTCAAAAAACCTAATGCCGTGCTCCCTCGCAATCTGAGAGGGACAGAGGGGACAGGGACAGAGGGGAGAGGGACAGAGGGGACAGGGGACAGAGAGGACAGGACAAAAATAAGGTCTGGGCCACGCAAGGATCAAGTGTCTCAAAACACAAAAACAAGTGTAACCAACCGTGAAGCGACATCAATGCTGTGCATGTGTGTGTCTGTGTACGTGTGTACGCGTGTCTGTGTCTGTGTGCGTGTGTCTGTGTGCGTCTATATGTGCGTGTGTCTGTGTCTGTGTGCGTGCGTCTGTGTGCGATAGACAGCGAGTCAGCAGGCAGATCTGTATCCTAGCGTTGCCCAATCTTCAGACTGATTGGTCAGTTCATCTCACGAGCCAGATTAGTCTAGTGCCAGGGAGGGTTGCATCAAGGAGACTCAACCAGCCTGCACTTCCTGTGCCAGAGAGCTCATTCCAGCAGGGGAGGGGCTTAGTGAGGCCCCCCCCAGTGTCAACCCTCTCTGCCTCTAGTGTAAACTGCCCCCAGCCCCAGCAGGTGTGAACCCCTGCCCCCAGCCCCCAGCCCCACCAGGTGTGGACCACTGCCCCCAGCCCCACCAGGTGTGGACCACTGCCCCCAGCCCCACCAGGTGTGGACCACTGCCCCCAGCCCCACTGCCCCCAGCCCCACCAGGTGTGGACCACTGCCCCCAGCCCTGCTGCCCCCAGCCCTGCTGCCCCCAGCCCTGCTGCCCCCAGCCCTGCTGCCCCCAGCCCCGCTGCCCCCAGCCCCACCAGGTGACGGACCGCGCCCTCTCTTACCTGCTCCCCCTTGGCCTTAGGTACTATCCTCTTGTCTTCCATGTCACACTTGTTTCCTAGCAACATCCTCTCGACATCCTCGTTTGCGTGCTGGCAAAACAAGACAGAGACAGAGAGAAAGAGAGAGGATCATTAGAAGGTGATTTAAGTGCTGCGGGTCGAGCCGTTCCCATGGCGACAGTGATGGACAGCAGTCAGCATGGATCAGACCGGCGCTAAGCAACAGTTCCCCACTCCGGGTCGTTGGGCACAGCCTCTACTGACCCCACAACTAGAGGACACAGGGAGGAGGTCAAGCAGTGTGTGTGTGTGTCTCACCTCATCGATGTTGCGGAGCCACTTGCTGATGTTCTCGAAGCTCTTGGCGTTTGAGATGTCGTAGACCAGCATGATGCCCATGGCTCCTCTGTAGTAGGAGGTGGTGATGGTGTGGAACCTCTCCTGGCCGGCCGTGTCCCTGCACATGACCACGCACACAAGATTGTGGAACTAGCCCAGCTGAATGTGTACAATACAGGTGCAAACACTGGGGGAACCCTGCCAACACACCTGCAGATCACTGAGGTGATCTGGAAGTTTCAGTACACAACACACACACACACACACACACACACACACACACACACACACACACACACACACACACACACACACACACACACACACACACACACACACACACACCCCCACACCCACACTCACCATATCTGTAGTTTGATCTTCTTTCCCTGTAATTCAACAGTTTTAATCTTGAAGTCTATTCCTGTAAAAGAAAAAGCATGTGTCAAAAAAATATCCAAACGTGGTGTGTCTGTGTGTGTGCCTAGACTCGGAAAATAATGAAATGTGGGAAGAGAGACCGAAGAGTCAAGCCAAAGGGAAACGAGCAGAAGAGTGACAAGTGTACTGGAGATACTGTCAGGTGGCTGAGCGGTTAGGGAGTCGGACTCGTAATCTGAAGGTTACCGGATCGATTCCCGGCTGTGCCACATGACGTTGTGTCCTTGGGCAAGGCACTTCACCCTACTTGCCTCGGGGGGAATGTCCCTGTACTTACTGTAAGTCGCTCTGGATAAGTGCGTCTGCTAAATGACTAAATGTAATACTGATATCTCTTCCTGTTTCTGCAGTGTCATGTGCCAGAGGAGGAAGAGGTCTTAGCAAGCACTCTGCTAGCAGGCTAGCAAGATCCAGCTAAAAACATACACAACAGCAGCTAACTAGCTTAGCACAAGGTAGGCTAACGTATGTTAGCAAAGACAGTAACCCAACGATATCTACTGTTGCTGCATTAGAACTGTAGCATCTGGATAACTCGTGAGATCAGGGCATTGTTATGAGCGTAGGGCAAGTCAGCACGGGCCGGTCCGAATGGTGAAGGCCAGAACAGCTGTACTCTAGGTGTGGCCACACTCCAGAATAATGAGCAAAGTGCCTGCCAAAGGGTGACTCACTGGACTCCCTTTGTACACGCCTAAGATAGGGGGAGAGAAAGTGTGTGCAAGACTGTGCGAAAGAAAAAGACAGAAACGAAAATGTGCACGTCGTCGTACGAGACGGGTTCACACATCCCCAAACACTTCTCCAGCAGCTTTTCGTTTTACGCCGTGATCAGCAGTTTGTGAAAAGTGGAAATCCTTGGAAGTTTTGAGTTACGGTATTCGGTTTGTTACTTTTGGTCAAGACGTGAGGAATGGAAGAAGAGACAGCGGGGTGGAGAGAGAGAGAGAGAGAGTGGAGGGAAAGAGAGAGGGGAGAGATAGTTGATGGATCCAGACAGAGAGGGAAACTGAGAGAAAAGGGAGATTGTAGGGAGTGTGGAGGGAAAGGGGGAGTAGAGGGGGAGAGGGAGTGTGAGGGAGTGTTAGATGAGGGGGAGAGGGGGAGTGAAGGGAGAGAGGGGGAGAGAGGGGGAGACAGAGTGGAGGGAGTGTGAGATGAGAGAGGGAGACAGGAGAGGTTAGGGAGTGTGAGTGGGGAGAGAGAGAGAGAGAGGGAGAGGGAGAGAGGGGGAGAGAGAGGGGGTTTCCGGTTGAGTATTTTAAGAAGCAGCCGCGTGTCTTCAAAGGTATGAGTGCTGCGTCAGAGAGGACCAACACACTCCTATTACACTGTGTATGCATGTGCCAAGACAACCACACACCAAGCCCGTTCCTCTGCTGAAGGTAGGCGGCTACAGGTGCCTTATGATCGGTCAAATGTGCTGTTGAGAGATTGATATGCTACATGTATTTGAATACGGCAGCTTTCTGAAGACTGTCCCGAAACCTTTAATTTAGAAGGATTTCCTGTTCCAACTCCAGAAAGCACTGTGGTTATACCATCATGTGTCCATGGAGGAGATTCTCAACCCTAATCCTTGTAACTTGAGAGTCCCTCAACAGCACAACCGTGTTTAGTCACCGTCATTCTCTTTCCCATCGGTTAAAGAGGCATTAAGCCACATCGAGCACTTTGCAAAACACTTTCACTCTGATGCCAAGTCTGTGTGGCTGCAGCCAGAGTACATGTGAACTCAGAACATCTCTAGATCTCTCAGCTCCAGGGCTAAGCTCTCCTACTGACCACCTGGAAGCACAGAGCTTGTTTAATAACACTGCCTAGACACTTGGCAATAAGGTGGATGTTAGTGATGCAAACTGTTTACATGCACACTTAGCAGACACACAACCCGAAGAATTAAGTAGGGCACTTCAAGTCCTGAGCCTCTCTCTCTGAGATTGGCACGCCAATGATTGGTGTATAGCAAAGACACAATGCACCAGTGGCACTGTGTCACAAACACGTGATCGAATTGCTTTACATTTGACCCCAGGGTTGGTTACATTGGGGGAGTTCCTTGCTCAGAGCTTTATAGGTACAATATAATTAATTGTAAATAAAGTGCATGCGAAGCTACAGGGTTAGTATGACTTGTTTAATGGATAACTGACGTTTCAAGTAAATGCTCTGAGAAGACTGGGTGCAGGCGTTGCAACACGAACAGAGATCAAGCGGTCCTTGGCTCCGCGTTGACAAGAGTGCTGCTGACCAAGTGACTATCATTGGTTACTTGTAATCTTGGAGTAAACTGGGTTTCGGGACGGTTTGACATTTGATTCGTGTTTGCATGACGAGAAAACCCGCGAGGACAATGGGGAAAGAGGCGATGACGCCACCATAATGAATTGTTTATGATTTCTATTGAACAACGTTTAAGCGATAAGGCCCTAGCCCCCACCTCCCCCCCCAAAAAACGATTGCAGTGTAAGAATGCCACTTTCACGGTCAAGTTTCTATATTCGTTGTATACATCTCTACTGTATGTATTAACCCATATACGTTTGATAAGATAGGCCATGGCTAGATGGCTAGCACAATTGCTAGTATACGTGGTTAGGCCGTGCTTAAGTGATGACAGAACTCCCTACCAATACAACCGGTTTTACGAGCCTGAAAACTTGGTTAGTGTGTGAAACTAAATAGTGATACCTAACGTGGATATTCAAACGTTTGTAAGTCATGATTTCAAAAACACACCCAGTCGAGCGGTTGTAAACTATTGCCAACATCATCACGCAAAATGTCCATCACGACACCACCAGTTAAAGCTGACATTATATGCATTAGCTAGTAGAACATGTCCGATACTAAAGTAACAGGTTAGTAAAAAGACAGCTATTTAGAATATTTCCCATATCACATAAATGTACGGTATTAAATGGATAACCTAGATAGCTGGTTAGCTGCTACTAACGTTAGCCTAGCAGCTAGTGACAAAGAGTTCAGCAAACTTGTGGAGTGGGCCTTCTGCTTGAATGACTAGCACCCCAACATGAAACTGGAGAGCTCTAGGACAAGCATCTTACCAACCGTGCTAGTTTGTTAACGAGTAGTTCAAAAAAATCGTTTGGAACAAGGAAAACAGAATGTGATGCCAAACTCCGTGTTGTCAAACCCAGCCCTGTTGCCGCTCACCTATGGTGGAGATGAAGGTTGTGTTGAATGCGTCGTCAGAGAAGCGGAACAGCACGCACGTCTTCCCCACGCCCAGAGTCTCCGATCAGAAGCAGCTTGAACAGCAAATCGTACGTCTTCTTCGCCATTGAAATAACAAGTTGTGTTCACCGGAAAATAAGAAAATAACTATCTATCGTAGAAGACGAGCCAGCCTCTTATCCAACCACAAGGACTGCACTGGAAATCTCTGCTTCTTGGATAGCGTTAGCTACCTATGTTGATATCTAGGCGTCTAGTTAGCTTTAATACTGCTGGATAGCGTATCAGAACCGTGTTCAACAATAATGTAATGTCCAAACGGGACTGTTACTCTCACAGCATGTGAAAATAAAGCAAAAATAAGGTCTCCTCCCGTCTGATTCCCCTTTCCACTCTTTCTTTCTCCCTCAGTCGGGACAAAATGGCTCCCCTCTCTAGCCTACCGACTCACTCTTTCTTCAAACTAGCAGCAAGCTAATTCAAATTCTTCATAACGTCCGTCATTCCAGCCACTTCAAGAATCACGATTAGGATCAGTGGTAAAATTTCGGATGTTGAAAGTGTGTCAAATAACGACTTAATCACAGTTATTTATTTTCTCGATGTTAAGAAGCCGAAACAGACGACCGCCGTCGCCTTCGAATGGAACAACTACGGCGACACCCGAGAATTAAAGACACGCCCTTTTCCCGCCCCTTTGGTTAAAATTCCGGCATGTGATTGGAATACATAACTGTTTGTCAATGTATATAGAAATTGAATTGGCTATTTCGTCAACGGTCCACGGGTTAAAGCGTCTCTGAAACTGACATGTGGAAAGGGCAAATGTTACTGCGGGACTATTTCGGACATCTCGGTTCGGACTCCCAAACCACTTTACTGTATGAAAAGAAATGATCAGATCCAAAATGGCTTCTAGTTTCTTTGCTGTCCGGGGTGTGTTCGCTATGGCAAGCTAGTTGGCAGGGGTTATTTGATACGGCAGAGGTGACGATCCCAGCTGTGAGTCAAACCAAGTGAAGTGATGTCATATTCATGTCGTTCCTGTGCGTGTCACGGGCGTTTCCTTCCTGACCACAAAACGTCAAAAGTTAGTTTTTCAAAGTATGACAGTTGTAATCAAATTGATCTAATTTATTTACACAAATGTGAGGATGTTATGGAAGCTGGTACATTTGTAGGCTATCCTTGTGTGTGTGTGTGTGTGTGTGTGTGAGTGTGAGAGGGTGTGTAAAAAAAAGAGTTTGTGTCCATCATTGAGACTGATGAACCTAGACACTCCTACAGGAATGTTGAGCATGCTCTGCTTTCTACAGCCAAGTAGAGACACGACAGCCACTTATACACCACGGAAATGTCAAGCCAATTCACTAAATAAAAAAACACACTCTAGTTTGTTAGCTGAAGTATTAGACCTATTTGTTGTAATTGCAGAGATCATTGGACGTGTATTATAAGCGAAGTGTCATGTATACCTCTAAACAGCATTACAACTATGCCCCTCCGGGTAAAAACTCAAATAAAACAGGCAACAACACACATTCTGTCCTCTCCTGGTGTGAATGGTGAACTTGTCATCTCATCGGGGGCTTCTGACCAGGTGGTGGTGCTGTTGTTAAACATTTGAGTACACTGCGGACGTATTTGAACCACACAAGACCTTACTTTTAATGGTAATTTGAGGCTCTATTTTTTCGATTATATGATATCCAACCATTAGCCAGTGGATCATATATAGGCTAAAATGCAATCATTAGATTCTGCTTATTTCTTGAGCGCCCGTTGCGAACACGTAGGCTACTGGGATACTGATCATTTACAACAGGCTTTTCTCATTCAAAACTTGAGAATGACATTTAAAAAAGAAAAAAGAAAGCGACCTTTAGGCTACTAGCAAGTTGCAACTCGGCAAGCCTACCAAACAGGCAATGACAATCACTGGAGGCTATACTAGCTTTCATCCAACTCCATTTCCCATGGTTCAATGTTGCTTTCTGCAGTGATGTGGGGTGTGGTTGAATGAGGTAATTGTGTGCGTGCGTGTACGTGTGTGTATGTTGTGTGTGCGCGCGCCTGCAGGCAACAGCCAAGTCTGACTGTGGAACTCGCTTCAGTTGCTGCACAGCTCCACTCCATCCTATGACAACCATCCGTGCATTTCGGTCGTTCAAGGGCCAGGGCGTATTGGCAGCTCCGGAATGGGAATATATTTGGAAGAAAATATTGCCTGACGGAATGTTCCGGTAAAACCATTTTGATTTGAGTGTTTTTATTAACGAATCTCAACAGACGGACATGCATGGAACCGAGCGGATCATCGACTAGTCGCGTGAGAGGCCGTGATTAGCAATTTCAGGCAATTATCTGTCTAACGGAAAGCTGATCGGCTAAATAATACTAGCCTACTGTAAAATTAGACAGATAAGGGCGTGAGAGTCAATGTTCACAGTGAATTTCCGAATGCTTTAATATTTTCACAGTAGCCAAAGTGTTGTCATCAGTCAGACGTGCATTGGAAGCGAATGATTAGGCCCTCTCGGATTCACTCGGATTCACTCGGATTCTCACTGACAGGAAAATTACGACAATATAGGCATTACAGCCAGATTTAATATTATTAGGATTTCGTTTAAAATATCAACCAAAACATATAAACATGTCAAAATGTAAGAGTAGCGAGTCGGTGAAGGTTGTGATTCGATGTCGACCGTCTAACCGAAAAGAGGAGACGGTTGGTTCGGGAGGGGGGATCGTGGAGATGGATGTGCGCCTTGGTCAAGTGGTCCTACGGAATCCACGCGCACCGCTAACTGAACCGCGGAAGACATTCACATTCGATGCGGTGTACGACGCCAGCTCTAAGCAACGAGACCTCTATG
>CAEFZP010001629.1:20000-35960 GCA_903064625.1 Mallotus villosus
TCAGCTCTTTAATGACGCTTACAAAACTGTGACAGAACACAAAGAGCTGCACACTGCAGTAGTCAGAAACACACGCACACTGCACGTACACACACACACACACACACACACTTCACGTACATACACACCACACACACACACACGTACGGTCTACACACCACACACGCACACTGCACGTACACACACACACACACGCACACTGCACGTACACACACACACACACACGCACACTGCACGTACACACACACACACACGCACACTGCACGTACACACACACACACACGCACACTGCACGTACACACACCACACACACGCACACTGCACGTACATACACACACACACGCACACTGCACGTACATACACACACACACGCACACTGCACGTACATACACACCACACACACACACACGTACGGTCTACACACACACAAAGGCAGCGTGAAACAAAGATCCTTTCACTGAGGACTTGCTGCAAATGCACCCCTGTTCTTCATGAGGGCTTTACTGTACTGTGTGTGTCTGTACGTGTGTACGAGGGTGTGTGTATGGGTGTGTGTCTGTGTATGAGAGTGTGTTTGTGTGTGTACATGGGGGTGAGTGTCTGTGAGAAAGTAGCTGAAGGAAGGAAATGGGAGAAAGTGGGCACACATACACATACACACACACATACACACACACACACACACACACATACACATACACACACACATACACAGCACACTGTGGAACTCTGGGAGTGGAATGTGACCCTCATAGAAAAACACCCCCCCCCTCCCCTTCTCTCTCTTTGTACCTCTCTTTTTTCTGCTCCCTCTCTTTCACTCTTTCGGTTTCTGCCGTTTGATGTGAGACTGTTTGCCCT
Source organism: Mallotus villosus (assembly GCA_903064625.1). NCBI lineage: Eukaryota > Metazoa > Chordata > Actinopteri > Osmeriformes > Salangidae > Mallotus > Mallotus villosus. Next base: position 20,862 of record CAEFZP010001629.1, read on the forward strand.
CAGGGTAGGGGTCAGCCAGGAGCCCATAAGAAGAGATCTGTGTGTGTGTGTGTGTGTGTGTGTGTGTGTGTGTGTGTGTGTGTGTGTGTGTGTGTCGGTGAAAAATGAGCGTATCATTCTTCTCCTAAAACGATCATAACTAAGACCGGAAGGTCTTAATCTCCACCACAAGACCAAATGCTTTGACCGAGACTCAATCACGGAGCACAACGTAACATTTAGTAGTCCCCGCTCTCAGGTCCACGTGAACTACCGCTGTGTCACGTGACCAAACATGTCCCAGAGTCACCCGACACCAGAGCGGAGCTCGTCACTCGTCACACTCCACATGACCGCTTTTGAAACATATCAAAGGAAATCCTTTGACCATGTGTGTGTTTGTAATCTCAGGCGATGGAGAGCAAGCTGCTGGTGGGAGGTAAGAACATCATGGACCACACCAACGAGCAGCAGAAGATGCTGGAGATCAGGAGACAGGAGATCTCAGAGCAGGTAACTGGCTCACCACTAATATGTTATTTTGGTGGAGCTGTAACTGGGGTTGTAACACACTTTCTGTGATTTGTGAATCTGTGATTGTGTGTATATGTGTGTGTGTGTGTGTGTGTATATATGTGTGTGTGTGTGTGTGTAGACACGCAAGGAAAGGGAGATGCAGCAGCAGGTGTTGGTTCGAGATGAGGAAACTCTGGAGCTGAAGGAAACCTTCTCCTCCCTGCAGCAAGAAGTGGAGGCCAAGACCAAGAAACTCAAGAAGGTGAGAAGACACTGTCTCTCTGTCTCTGTCTCTTCTGTCTCTCTCTCTGTCTCTCTCTCTTGTCTCTCTCTCTCTCTCTCTGTCTCTGTCTCTGTCTCTGTCTTTGTCTCTCTCTCGTCTCCCTCTCTCTCGTGTCCCATCTCTCTCTATCCTCCCCTCTACTCTCTCTTCTATCTCTCTCTACTCTCTACTCTCTCTTTCTCTCACTCCTCCCTCCCTCCCTACCCCTAGCCCTCCCTACCTCCCTGCCCTCCCTCCCTCCCTCCACTCCCTCCCTCCCTCCCTCCCTCCCTCCCTCCCTCCCTCTCTCTCTCTCTCTTTCTCTCTCTGTCTCTCTCTCCCTCTCTCTCTCTCTCTCTCTCTTTCTCACACACACACAGAGATGATTCCCTGTCCTAATGTTAGTGTTCCCTCTGACCCTCTGACACGGACCCTAATGACCACTCCCCCCCCGCCACGGACACACACTGTGGACACACACTCTGGACACACACTTAATCTCAGTACCTGAAGGTTTGTCTTCCCGTCTGTACCTAACCTCCCCTCCGTCTCCCCCAGGCTAGCCACACTAACCCAGGCTAGCCCCACTAACCCAGGCTAGCCCCACTAACCCAGGCTAGCCCCACTAACCCAGGCTAGCCCCACTAACCCAGGCTAGCCCCATTAACCTGCCCTGCTTCATTCATCTGTTCACCTGGAACGCACCAGTTGTCTCCTGCTAACCTTCCTGCAGCCCCAGTCCCAGCCCCAGTCCCAGCCCCAGTCCCAGTCCCAGCCCCAGCCCCACCCTGCACCAGTCCCGAGTCCTAACTCCTCATCTCTGGCCAACTAAGAGTCTCTGTGTTTGTGAATGGAACCGTACGAGACCAGACAACCTTCCCTGAGCCCTAACCTTGCCCCCGTGCCCCCCTGAAACAGCTGCATGGACGGGGTCTGCGAGGAGGATGGGAGGGAGAGGGTGGGAGGATGGGAGGGAGAGGGTGGGAGGATGGGAGGATGGGAGGGAGAGGGTGGGAGGATGGGAGGGAGAGGGTGGGAGGATGGGAGGGAGAGGGTGGGAGGATGGGAATGCTGGGAAATAAGAAGGAGGAAGGTACTACTGTAGCGGTATGACATTGATTAGCTTGCACTTTCCTTTGTGTATCGACCCCTCCTGTGCTGTTGCTATAGGCAACAAGGCGGTAGCCCTGGAGACGTGCCATGTGACACATCCTTCTCCCCCCCCTCCTCTCTCTCTCAGCTCTATGCCAAGCTGCAGTGTGTGAAGGCAGAGATTCAGGACGTGAACGATGAGCACGTGAGGAGCAGGCAGGAGCTGGAGCAGACCCAGAACGAACTCACGCGAGAACTCAAATTCAAGTACGTCCTTAGAAACGACCAATAAGACACGAGCCGACGTGTCACGCACTTGTACAAAAGCACTCATGTTACTGTCTCAGTCTAACAGTGTGTGTGTGTGTGTGTGTGTGTGTGTGTGTGTGTGTGTATATATAGGTATCTGATCATAGAGAACTTCATTCCACCTGAAGAGAAGAATAAGATCATGAACAGATTGACCTTTGACACCGAGGAGGACCAGTGGAAGTTCCAGCCTCTGGTTCCTGCTGAGAGGTGTGAACGTCTCTGAGCTGGTCTCCATGGAGATACTGATCAGACGTGACGACAAACCAACACCTCTCTCCTCACTCTCCTGTTTCTGTTTCTGCCCGTCTCCGTCTGTCTCTCAGTAAATTCTCTCAGATGAAGAAGAGGCCGACCTCTGCAGTGGGATACAAACGACCCATCAGCCAGTTCGCCCGGGTGGCCATATCCATGGGAGCCCATTCCAGATACAAGGTGTGTGTGTGTGTGAGTGTGTGTGTGTGTGCGTGTGCGTGTCCACCGTCATGTATGTTCTGAAAGCCGATTGGCCTGTTTCTACACGACGTCCCAGCGTGTCACACTAGTGACGTGTGTGTGTGTGTGTGCTTGTGGTTGAGCAGGCTGAAAACATCATGTTCCTGGAGCTGGATGTGACTCCTCCTACGCCCCTACCCCTGTCCCACCCCCCTGGGGGGCGGCCGGACGACACTCACAGCCAGGACAACTCCCCACAGAGAGAGAGGGCGGCTCGGGTTCGAAAGTCACGGTCCTGGTGAGAACTAGACGACAGGTCCCCCTGACCTGGTTACACACACACGCAATAACACACACACCCATGCACACACAGAGACACACACACACACAGAGACACACACACACAGCTCTGATGATCTAGCGGCAGCGGTAAAGCTTATCTGAGACTCATCAGGATTGTATAAAGATTAGCCCCATCTGCTCCAGATGATGAACTCCAGGTTCCTCTTCTGTGGGCTAATCTGTCCCTAAATCCACAGATATTGGTTAATGTCATTAACTACCTCTATGGAGAACCTGAGCTAAACTGAGCATGATGTGATATATCCTGTTACTGAGCCTGATGTGATATATCCTGTTACTGAGCCTGATGTGATATATCCTGTTACTGAGCCTGATGTGATATATCCTGTTACTGAGCCTGATGTGATATATCCTGTTACTGAGCATGTTGTGATATATCCTGTTACTGAGCATGTTGTGATATATCCTGTTACTGAGCCTGATGTGATATATCCTGTTACTGAGCCTGATGTGATATATCCTGTTACTGAGCATGTTGTGATATATCCTGTTACTGAGCATGTTGTGATATATCCTGTTACTGAGCCTGATGTGATATATCCTGTTACTGAGCCTGATGTGATATATCCTGTTACTGAGCCTGATGTGATATGTCCTGTTACTGAGCATGTTCCTGTTACTGAGCCTGATGTGATATATCCTGTTACTGAGCCTGATGTGATATATCCTGTTACTGAGCCTGATGTGATATATCCTGTTACTGAGCATGTTGTGATATATCCTGTTACTGAGCATGTTGTGATATATCCTGTTACTGAGCCTGATGTGATATATCCTGTTACTGAGCCTGATGTGATATATCCTGTTACTGAGCCTGATGTGATATATCCTGTTACTGAGCCTGATGTGATATATCCTGTTACTAAGCCTGATCTGATATATCCTGTTACTGAGCCTGATGTGATATATCCTGTTACTGAGCCTGATGTGATATATCCTGTTCCTATGTGCAGGTGCCAGGCCCCACGGACCATCACCTCCTCATCCTCCAACGTTTCCCTGGCAACCCACTCCACAGCAACCCCCACAGCAGCCCAGTGATGACCTTCTCTGCAGATTTCCTGCTTTAATCTATTCCAATGCAAAGACTCAATTACCCAGACTGCCCCAGGGGACTGACAGACAGCAACCATCCATCCTCCATCCTTGCATGTCTTAAGTGTGGCATAGTTAATCTCCCTGTGTGTGCTTGGAGGTCATGGAAGAGGACTGGAGTCAACCTTTAACCGAATGTGTACAGATTGGACCTGGAGCTGTATGTGTGTGTATGTATGTGTGTGTGTGTGTGTGTGTGTGTGTGTGTGTGTTTTATTGTCTGCGATGCACAAAGAACTGAGAGACCACAAACAGTCTCAGCAGAATATCCAGTCAGATGTCAAAATCACAGTTTGGGATTTTGGGGGGTGTTACGAGTGTGATGGGGGAGGGGGGGGGGACGTCGCTGTGGTGTGCTCAGTCTGCACTGTGCACACAGGTATTTTGAAATAGCCACTGGGACTATCGAGCCAGTCAGTATAGTAACCATAGCGATAAGACAAGGGTGGAACCCCTTGATCATGTGATCTCAACCCATCAGACATGTCAACCCATCCTGTAGTCACCCACACCCTAGAAGAGCAGGCAGGGGGATCCTATCTTATCCTACCCACACACTACCTCATGCACACACACACACCACACACACACACTTCCAGGGAGAGTAGGGGGTTAGGGAGATTGGTTTGGACTGTTGGGGTGTAGGGTGTGGGGTTCAGGGTTCAGTGTTCAGGGCTCATTACATTGATAGGGTAAAGAGTATCACACAGGAAGTAAGTCTGGCTAATCTGTTCCTGTATAATTGATGCCAGAGCTCAGATAACGGTGGATCACCCCACCAGGCAAGAAGAACGAGCCCAGAGCACGAATCTAAACCGAGTCACTTCTCATGAAACATTCCAAAATGGTACACCCCCCGAATATGGCTTCAACCTGCTGTACGTGAGCACCAGAGTGGTCTCAGCCTCCTGGCCTCTTCAGCCCCCCTGTACGTGACCACCAGAGTGGTCTCAGCCTCCTGGTGTCTTCAGTCCCCCTGTACGACATGTCCTGTCTGCCTCTGTACTGCCTCTGCCCAGCTGCTGTCAGTCTCCTACACCCCAGACTGCAGGGCCTGCCACTGTATTCTACTGTATAAAGATGTCTGTGTGTGTGTTGTGTTTGAGGGAGCTAGGATGGGGATGACAGGAAGGGAGGGGGGGGAACTGCACGGTGGGTTGAATGTGAAGGAGAGGGGGAGGGGTACCGGAGCCTGTTTCCATGGTAACGTGCCTGGGAAGGGGAAGAGAGTTCATCTGTGTAACATAGCGGTTCTGCTGCCAATCTGAGCGCCAGACTACAGAGAGAGAGAAATACAAATAAAGATACTGCAAATAAACAGACCTGTGTGTGTGTGTGTCTCAAAACAGGTTTGATGAAATGTGACGTGTCCATCAGGACCAGTGCTTTAGGAGTGGACAGTTCCATCAGGACCAGTGCTTTAGGAGTGGGCAGTTCCATCAGGACCAGTGCTTTAGGAGTGGGCAGTTCCATCAGGACCAGTGCTTTAGGAGTGGACAGTTCCATCAGGACCAGTGCTTTAGGAGTGGGCAGTTCCATCAGGACCAGTGCTTTAGGAGTGGACAGTTCCATCAGGACCAGTGCTTTAGGAGTGGGACAGTTCCATCAGGACCAGTGCTTTAGGAGTGGACAGTTCAGGCTCCGCTCTGACGAGGTGGAAGAAGCTCTAGGTCATTTGTAGGATAAGTGAGAGTCAACGTTTCCTCCTATCAGTGCTTCTCAGGACTGTCCTGGCAAGTCTATATCAGTATGCTGGCATCTGCGGTCTAACTCAGTCAGATAGCTGAGCGGTTAGGGAATAGGGATATTAATCAGAAGGTTGCCGGTGCGATTCCCGGACACGCGAAATTACGCTGTTGTCCTTGGGCAAGGCACTTTACCCTACTTGCCTCAGGGGTAATGTCCCTGTACTTACTGTAAGTCGCTCTGGATAAGAGCGTCTGCTGGATGACTAAATGTAAAAGTAACTCATTTACTTTAGATCGAGTAAGGTAGTGGAATCCTGCACTGCTGCACTGGGAACCTCTGCTGCCCTCTAGCGGTCGACTGGAGCCAGGGCCGAAACAGAAGCTTAAAGAAAAGGTTGAAAAATATTTATAATAAAAGTTTCGTTGTTTTTTTTTCGAAAGGTTAAAAAGGTATTTACAAAAAAAAATGTTTTTTTAAAGTTTGGAACATGGGTTGCTGTTTCAGTGCTGCAGGAAAGCTTCTGCTGCCGTCTAGTGGTTGACTGGAGCCAGGGCCGAAACAGAAGCACAGCCCGAAGGATGGGAAACCGTTATCATAATTTTACTTATGTTGTTTTCACGGCTGGGGAAAGGGAAAGTAAGCTATCCAAAGTTTAGTAAAATAATCCTTATATTTACAACACTGACGTGTCTGTTGGCTCCCTCTTGTGGTAATGTTAGTGGCAATACAATGCGTGTGTGTGAAAACTGACAGTAAAGTTGAATACGTCTAGCGAGGTTATCATTGTGGCAATGTGTCATTCAAGGAAAATAAACGTACACGGTACACATCACATGTAGGGCCTACACACCTTTTTTAAATCTCCAGTATAGCCGACATGTGTGTGTGCATATGTGTTTTCTCAGGTTGCCATGATGATAAGGCCTAACCTCTTGACATGCTCATCCCAAACTGCTAGCAGGGTCTCTAGCACACAACACACACTGATATTTTAAAGAAAGAGAGTGAGCGAATGTGGCCAACCGTGTGTGTGTATCGCATACCTCTGGTGAATTTCACAACTCTGAGAGCATGTAGCCTGTAGACATTGTTTGCTAAACACAGCTCGAAGTCGTCCAGACGTCTGCAGCCAACGGCTCCTTACGTTAATAAACCGAAACTGATTGGTCATAATTTTCCTAATAAACTTTGATTTGTGTTCTCAGCATCCCCGTAGTGGGAGGAGACCCATCTGCAGGCGCGAGGAGGGACTCGCAAACCGTACAACGAGTGTGTAAGCGGCAAGTCAGCAAAGAAATAATCCTACTTTTTGCCACCCGGAATGGAGGATCAAAACCACCAAGGGCCACGAAGATAACGGTACCGGGCTGGATTCAAGAGCGCTATAATGTTAAAAGAAATATGGAAATAGGCCTATAGCACAGGAGGAAGAAAGAAAAGGGTTGTCCGCCGCGCGCTTGAGTGCCGATGTTGGTATTTGGCCACGAATACCTGCCGAGAATAGTTCTGGTGAGTATCTCTTCTCTACGACCGCAAGTTTTACTCTCTCACGTAGACTTTTAGAGCTGAACTTCGCTACAAGCTTAATCTACAGTTGGTTTTCACGGAGTTGGAGAGTTTGGTGAAACACATTCATTCGAGGGAACAAGGTAAAGAGGTAGTTAAACTTTTCTGCAATATGGCCGCTCATATATCACAGTTTCTTTGAAGTGGGGTAAAAACGTAAAAGTATACTATTCTCGCATGGATCTAAACGGAACATAACTCGTCGCTCACAGTGGCTACCTTGACATTTAGCCTAAACGACATTGCATTTGAATGAAACTGTATAGGCTAGAATGTTAATTGGAGCAGTGTGACTGACAGACGTACGAATTGCTTTACCTATGAATGTCTGGTAGGGGTCCAGGAACAATACAAATACCTTTTGTAGACAATGGTGTATTTGTAGCTCAGACAGGATCAGTAAATTCCGTGTTTGGAAAGGAAGTTATTTGTGTGTGTGTGTGTGTGTGTGCGTGTGTGTTTGTGGGTTAGTGTGTATTTTGATTTCGAAACAGGAATAACTGTTTATGAGTTTCTATATGGTGTCTTTCGGTCGTCAGTCCGTGTGAGTTCTGTAACCTTTAAGCGCTTTCACTATTTGTGAATAATATAATAGGCTACTTAACACACATTCATTCTGTACATACAAGCATATGAGTGTACCGTTATAAAAGTGTAGTGAGTGCTCATCGCTAATAGATGGTTGAACTCAATATAGCCCGGTGACACCCCCCCTTAAGGCATCGTATCTGATGCACTCTGTACTTAGCTCCCAGAATCATGCCCCGAAGGAGAATTGTTCCCTTAAATCTGTTCTGTTCTGGTATCTGATTTAGCTTAATGATATGATAACTGCGGAGGCATTGTCATGTCAGAGTCGCACAGCAGGTTAAACTAGATCTGCTTGTCATTGTGACTCTGTATCAGCAGTGTGGGCTTTTTAACACACACAGTAGGGTACCTTCCGTACACTGCAGCTCTCTGAGAGGCACGAGAGACGAGCGCGAGCGCTCGCGCGAGCGAGCGCGAGCGAGAGAGAGCGACGAGAGGAGAGCTCGGAGAGCGCCGCGAGAGCGCGAGAGAGCGAGAGAGCGCGAGCGCAGTAGGAGGAGCGCGTAGAGAGCTCGAGACAGAGGATACTCGCTCAGCGCTATGAGTAGCTCTCTCTGCTGTCTATCTCCTCTTGTATCTTGCTATGCTTACGCTCTGTCTCTCTCTATCTCTCTATCTGCTCTCACTCACTCACGCACTCCATCACTAACTCTCTCTCTCGATATCCAGTCGTCTCCCTTGTCTCTGTCAGGTCTCCCTTTTCAATTGTTTCTATCACTCCCCCCTTGCTTCACTCTTTCTCTCTCTCTCTCTCTACTCTCTCTCTGCCTCTCTCTCTCTCTCTCTCTATCTCTCTGCCTCTCTCTCTCTCTCTCTCTCTCTGCCTCTCTCTCTCTCTCTCCTATCACTTTCCGTCCCCTGCTTTGTCCCGTCTCGGAGTCTTTCATTACGTAACTCTCTTATCGTGTTGCTTTAGTGCCCAACCTGTTGCTATAGGTGAATCTCTCATCCCGGCTGCTTCTCCACTGACTACAGGCATGTTAAACGGTGTGTGTGTGCACAGGCATGTTAAACCGTGTGTGTGCACACAGGCATGTTAAACGGTGTGTGTGTGTGTGGGTGTAACCAGAATCCTGTTGCTGTTTATACCTGTCTATAAACATCCAAGGTCTTGCAGGGTCAGCCCGAGTGTCTCTACAGTAAATCTGGGGTCGGAGGTGAGAGGTCAAAGGACGTCCAGGGATAGGGTTGGATTTCTCACCAGTACCAGCTTCAGAAGAGGAATACTAGTTACTCTTAAGAACGAGGTCTTATCTCCCAGACTTGTGTTGTTGTCAGGTGTGATTGGCAAGGCTTCCCAGACCGACACCAGAGCATTCCTGTTGGGCTGCCAGGGGGGCTGGTGTGGCCAACCATGCCCGTTTCCTGGGGTTACCGTGAGGTCATTTACAGGAAAAGGAGATCAGAGGAATCTCGACCATGTCAAGGATAGAGTTTCTCCTCATATATCAAGTATTATATACTCATAAACACAGCTTGCACACACACGCACACACACACACACACACACGCACACACACACACACACACGGTGGGTCAGGTCCTGTCAGGGCAGAGGATGAGAATAAGGAGCAGCTGGTAGTCATGTGATCAAGGCAGAAGGTGATTGGGGTGGGGGGGTGGGGGTGGTAGTAGGGTGGTAGTACCGCAGGGGTGAGGTAGACCCCCCCCTCACCCTGGCCTCGCCAGCCTCACCCCCCGGTCTGTTTCTGTGCTCGCTCAGTCACAGCCTGCCGTCTCGCCACTCCACTCTCTCTTCTGATTGGAGCTGCCCACCCTCACAGGCACACACACACACACACACACACACACACCACACCACACCACGGATTACTGAAAAAGAGAAACACGGTAAGTCCAAAGGTCATGCTGGTTTGGTGTTTGTGTGAAAGCGAGAGAGGATCAGAGAGAAAGATATCAGGTGTGTGTACTGTGTGTGTGTACTGTGTGTGTACTGTGTGTGTGTACTGTGTGTGTGTACTGTGTGTGTGTACTGTGTGTGTGTACTGTGTGTGTGTGTGATTGACAGGTTCAGTGACCTACGTGAGAGAGAGGGGTGGTTGTTGATGACACGGTTGGAGAGTGTTGGCACAGTTGGGGCTTTAGGTGTTGTGTGTGTCTCAGTGTGTCTCAGTGTGTGTGTGTGTCTCAGTGTGTGTCTCAGTGTGTGTCGGTGTGACTCTGATGGGGTGTGTGTGGAGTGACTGTGGGAGTGCTGGGGCACAGGTGCAGCTGTTTGGGAGGTCCTCTCCCCTCGCGAGAACACACCCTGCATCGGCCCCCCGAAGAAGGCAGGGAGCACACTGTGTGTGTGTGTGTGTGTGTGTGTGGTGTGTGTGTGTTGGTGTGTGGTGTGTGTTGGTGTGTGTGTGTGTGTGTGTGTGTGTGTGAGTGTGTGTGTGTGTGTGTGTGTGTGTGAGTATTGTTCTACTAATAGATGATTACATGGTAGCTCAGCAGTGATGGCCTCTGTCAGGATCAGAAGCATCCTATAGAGTCTGATAGATCTGGAGGCTGTTTAGAGGCAGGGTTAGAGTCAGGGTTAGAGTCAGGGTTAGGGTGTGATAGATCTGGAGGCAGGGTTATAGTCAGGCTTAGAGGCAGGGTCAGATGGCTGAGCGGTTAGGGAGTCGGGCTATTAATCAGAAGGTTGTTGGTTCGATTCCTGGCTGTGCCAAATGACGTACGCACTTCACCCTACTTGCCTCGGGGAGAATGTCCCTGTACTTACTGTAAGTCGCTCTGGATAAGAGCGTCTGCTAAATGACTAAATGTAAAATGTTATGGTGTGATATATCTGGAGGCTGTAAACATCGAAGGCGTCATCGCTGCGTCTGTCTGTCCCTGGCAGACGTAGATAGACGGTGTTTCTGTCCACTTTAGCACATGGCTGCTCTAACAGAACTCCATGACGCACGCTGTGCTCCCCTGGTCACATGACGCACGCTGTGCTCTCCTGGTCACATGACGCAGGCTGTGCTCTCCTGGTCACATGACCCACGCTGTGCTCCCTGGTCACATGACGCACGCTGTGCTCTCCTGGTCACATGACGCACGCTGTGCTCTCCTGGTCACATGACCCACGCTGTGCTCTCCTGGTCACATGACCCACGCTGTGCTCTCCTGGTCACATGACCCACGCTGTGCTCTCCTGGTCACATGACGCACGCTGTGCTCTCCTGGTCACATGACGCACGCTGTGCTCTCCTGGTCACATGACCCCACGCTGTGCTCTCCTGGTCACATGACGCACGCTGTGCTCTCCTGGTCACATGACGCACGCTGTGCTCTCCTGGTCACATGACCCACGCTGTGCTCTCCTGGTCACATGACGCACGCTGTGCTCTCCTGGTCACATGACGCACGCTGTGCTCTCCTGGTCACATGACCCACGCTGTGCTCCCCTGGTCACATGACCCACGCTGTGCTCTCCTGGTCACATGACGCACGCTGTGCTCTCCTGGTCACATGACGCACGCTGTGCTCCCCTGGTCACATGACGCAGGCTGTGCTCTCCCGGTCACTAACGGGTGTTTTCCCCGAGGTGGGCTGTTTAAACGGCTCCAGTCCCAGCGCTGGCCTCAGGTCAGCCAGTGTAACGGCAGGAGGGGTAATTATATCTTGAGAGGCTAGAGACATTCTAAGTTAAAATAGGAGGTGAACGCAGAGACTGTGTGGGCTGTACAGACAGACTGGCAGACTCAACAGGCCGACAGGCAGCCGTCAGCACCTGCTGAGGAGGGTAAACAGGCTCAGAATAAGGCATGAGGCCGTCCCGCTAGCTCACTGGGTAGCAGGGCAGGAACCATAGAAGGATGGGCCCACACGCAGCGGCCCGGGTTCGATTCCGACTCGGGGCATTTCTGCATGTCCTCCCCCTCTCTCTCTCCCATACATTTCCTGTCTCTTACTCTGTTTGTCCAATCAAGCCACAAAAAACAACAAAATATACTGTATCTAATATGTATATGTTTGTTATTGACTGAGTGGGAACGCCAAAGTGAGTGTGCTAAAGTGAGTGTGCTAAAGTGAGTGTGCTAAAGTGAGTGTGCTAAAGTGAGTGTGCTAAAGTGAGTGTGCTAGATCAGCTGGCTGGAGAAAGTAACAAGTTGGAGGACAAGAAGAGGAGAGCAGTGGGAGAGAGAGATGGATGATGAAGGGAGGGAGGGTGTGTTAGATGTTATGTGTAAACATTCTGTTGAGCCTGACCTGTCTCCATGCTGTATGATAGAGAGAGTACACCTGTCTCTGGTCATCATGGAGCTTAGCTTGAGGTCTGAGAGGTGTGAGAGCGTGTGTGTGTGTGTGTGTGTGTGTGTGTTGTGTGTGTGTGTGTGTGTGTGTGTGTGTGTGTGTGTGTGTGTGTGTGTGTGTGTGAGAGAGAGAGCGTGTGTATGCATGTGTGTGTGGTGTGTGTGTGTGAGAGAGAGAGAGAGCGTGTGTATGCATGTGTGTGTGTGTGTGTGTGTGTGTGGTGAGAGAGAGATGAGAGAGCGCGTGTATGCTTGTGTGTGTGTGTGTGTGTGTGTGAGAGAGAGAGAGCGCGTGTATGCGTGTGTGTGTGTTTGTGTGAGAAAGAGAGCGTGTGTATGCATGTGTGTGTGTGTGTGTGTGTGTGTGTGAAAGAGAGGCAGAGTATAGGAAAGCTGCTTTTGTCTCAGTTGAGGTTAAGTCTCCTGGGAAACTCTGAAATCCTCTGTGGAATGTGGGAGGTGTGTGTGTGTGTGTGTGTGTGTGTGTGCGTGTGTGTGCGCGTGTGTGGTGTGTGTGTTTGTAGTGCAGCCATTGACAGAGAGAGGAAATCCCAGCATCACTTAGAGAGTTGGTGTTGGGGTTGGCTTGGCAGTGTGTTCATAGAGGAATGCAAATATTTGCAGGTTTTCGGCATGGTGTGACCGTTTCCATGGTAACGGATGCAATCTGCAGTGTTTTTTCTCTTCCACTGCAACTAATGATTGACAGCTTTCTCTGTACCGCCGTCTCCCTGCGACGTGCTTCAGAGATGTGAGTGTGCGATGAGTGTGCGATGAGTGTGCGGGCTGCGTGGAGCCAGCTTCTCTCCCTTCAGCCCTGCAACACTGCTCCGTCTATCCCCCCGCAAGAACTCCCAGAGGCCAGACGCTGTATCACATTCTGTTCGCTTGTGTCATAAATATTTACCAAACATGCCAGTCATCTCCTAGTGACCGATAGAAGATTCCATCTGGTACACACAGTCTTGTGAGACACGTACAGATGTGTGTGTGTGTGCATCTGGTATACACAGTCCTGTGAGACACGTACAGATGTGTGTGTGTGTGTGTGCATCTGGTATACACAGTCCTGTGAGACACGTACAGATGTGTGTGTGTGTGCATCTGGTACACACAGTCCTGTGAGACACGTACAGATGTGTGTGTGTGTGTGCATCTGGTATACACAGTCCTGTGAGACACGTACAGATGTGTGTGTGTGTGTGCATCTGGTATACACAGTCCTGTGAGACACGTACAGATGTGTGTGTGTGTGCATCTGATACACACAGTCCTGTGAGACACGTACAGATGTGTGTGTGTGTGCATCTGGTACACACAGTCCTGTGAGACACATACAGATGTGTGTGTGTGTGTGCATCTGGTATACACAGTCCTGTGAGACACGTACAGATGTGTGTGTGTGTGCATCTGGTACACACAGTCCTGTGAGACACGTACAGATGTGTGTGTGTGTGCATCTGGTACACACAGTCCTGTGAGACACGTACAGATTGTGTGTGTGTGTGCATCTGGTACACACAGTCCTGTGAGACACGTACAGATGTGTGGTGTGTGTGCATCTGGTACACACAGTCCTGTGAGACACGTACAGATGTGTGTGTGTGTGAGGGCATCGCTCGTGTCTGGGTTTTGTATTGTTTGCTAAGGCATGCGTTTCCCCCCCAGGATGATGATCGAGGAGGGGGGGAGGAGAGAGAGGGGGGACGCCATGGCAGAGAGGAGGCAGATCCTGGTGGAGATGGGTGAGTGACCTTTCACCCCTCGTCTTAATCCCTAATCCCTGCATGACCTGCTCTTGACCTTTACCAGCAACCCCGGCCCCTCACATATGTTCACACCACGAGACGTGAAACTGGTAACCCCTCTCTCGTCTCGCTATCGTTCTCTCTCTATCTCTCTAGCTCTCTCTCATCCCCGGAGACGCTCTCTGCATCTCGCGCTCGCGCGAGAGCGAATCGAGAGAGTGCGATGAGAGCATCTACAGGTGTAGGGCGTCCGGTGACGAGCGTATCTATAGATTCTCTCGCTCTCGCGCTCGCGCGCGACGCTCCCCGCTCGCCTCTCATGCTCGTCTCTGTTCTCTATATCTCCCTACTCTCGTCTCTCTCCCCTCTCTCTCTTCTCTCTCTCTCTTCTCTCTCTCTCAGGTGAACAGAATTCGATGTCATTCGTCTGTCTACGTACCGCACTGCTGCAAGTTGACGATACATACAGAAGACTTGCAACTGTAAGTTCTCCCTGTGGCAGACACACAAACATTCAAGGTATCATCGTTAGGACACATGAAAGTAGGTTGAGTCATCAGTCGGAGGATACAAGTAGGGGACGCGACGCAAACTAGACAGAGATGTGAAGACACAACACGATACAGACACATAAAAGAACACCTCTACCCACCCCGCACCCCACCCCCTCCCCACAGTGCACCTGATCGAGTGTGTATAACAGTGATCGAGGGCGGTGCGTTGACGCTGGGCTGTGAAACACGGGTGGAGCTGACGGCCGTGTTGTCGGTGACGCGCCTGGAGAACCTCTGGCCTCGCTGTTCAACAGCTGAGCAAGCGGCTACCCAGCACGCACACCATCAACCCCCGCCAGAGCACAGCCCTGCTGCTGGACTCATCCTGGAGGACCGGGAGAGGGACGCGCACACTCACACACAACACACACACACACACACACACACACACACACACACACACGCACACGCACGCACGCACACGCACACACACACACACACCACACACGCACACACACACACACACACACACACACACACGCACACACACACACACACACACACACCACAAATCACACACTCACACACACACACACACACACAACACTCACCACAACCACACTCACAACACAGGGGTGATGACCTGTGTGTTTGTGTGTTCCAGTGAAGCCCACAGTCAGCTGACAGTGATCTCAGTAAAGGCCATG
>CAEFZP010001630.1:0-43645 GCA_903064625.1 Mallotus villosus
GCTATTGGCCGTTTCTCAATTCCAAGTACACAGAGTACGGACTTGCGGACTTGGAAGTTCGAACTTGCTAAGTCCGGACTTCTAAGTACAAACTTCCGAGAACGGGAGGACGCACCTGCAATTGGAACGGCAGCGGACTCGATTACGTCACCACCTCGGCTCGTCTGTTAACTGTGCTAGCGCCTCATGTGGGCATACAACGTTAACAATAAACACATAAAACAAAAACCCCAGCCTCTTTCATTTTGAAATATTTTATGTAATTCACGTGTATGTAGTAGTAGGCTAGGATAAGTAGTAGGCTAATAGTACGTAAATATTTTGAATTAATAGGCCTACATTTGTTATATTTTTAAAATGTTCCTTTATAGCCTATTAGTATTGCTGCGCACCTGTACCCAATATATACGAAGTATATACGAAGTATATATTGGGGACAGGTGGGAAAACGATTGAGGAGTCGAGATAAATTTATATCAGAGTAGTCTACATACGAGCGAGATTTACGGTGAATAATATAGACACACACACACGGATACATGGATGTCCCTGAGTACCACTCTGAATTTGCCACAACAGTATGCATGTGACATGTAGAATATAAAAATACACTGTTGCTATCTAAAATGACCAGATAAGGATGAATTATCATTTTAAATCATTTATTTCTACATTTTCTCAATTCATTTCTCAAACAGGGCGAGATATCGCTCCGACCTGCCAGCTGCTACCCTCTCCCTCTCTTCCTCTCTCGCCACCGCCTGCCTCTCTCTCTCCTCTTCTCTTTCTCCCTGCTCTTTTAAAATGTCCAACAGACTCTCCCTGGGCCTCTTTCTGGTGGCCTGGCTAGCCTGTCCTCCAGTGGCCTCCTCGGCAGAGGAGGTAGAAGGCGGTACGCTAACTACGCCACCGGCAGTGGCAGAAATATTTGCCGCAACAACCAGGGGCGGGCTGATGGAGTGTTGCCCCTGGAGTGCGGCATCCATTGCAGAATACCACTGCCAGGTGGCAGCAGTAGCCGTACCGGCCTCTACCCCTCTGCCCGTCGGTGGGTCCCTAAACTCCTGAAAACAGGGTATTGATTACTGCACTGTCAAACTTATTATTTTCATTTAATCACACTTTTGTACACTTACTGTATTTAAAGGGCCACTGAAATGGTATTGTGTTTAGGTTAATTTATATATGAAGGAATCCCTGGAAAGCTCTATCAGTATATA
Source organism: Mallotus villosus (assembly GCA_903064625.1). NCBI lineage: Eukaryota > Metazoa > Chordata > Actinopteri > Osmeriformes > Salangidae > Mallotus > Mallotus villosus. The sequence goes on from CAEFZP010001630.1 coordinate 1,221, forward strand.
ATACAAAACAGATAAAAAGGCAACTTATACTTACTTTATATTTTCCTTCCAGATTGTTCCATTTCTTACGCGCCTGTTTGACCGATATCCCTATCCCAGACGTGGAAATGAAGTCCCTGGTTAAAGCAATAGTACACAGCCAGTTTAATAACAACAAAAATATTATTCTTTATAAATGAAGACTACCGCCACCCGATTTGAACCGTCCCCCAAGACATACAAGCACTTCAAATCAATCAATACTCACTCCCATCCTGTCCTGGAGGAGTTTCTGAGGCCAGTAAAAAGGGCCTCATTGGCGGCCCGCCACTCGATTAGGGCCCGCGTCTCTTCATTTGTCCCTTGATAAAATATAACGTGTTTATAGGCCTATTTTAATTGAATGCATAATAAAAGCCATCATATCAGGTTTAACAATTTAGCACACTATGGATAAGACTTATAGAATACTTCCTTTTTGACTGTTTCCCCTCCCTTATCTTTATAATCAAAATTGTTAATGCATGAGATTGTATTTGACAACAATATTATCTATTAAAATAAATATCAAATAAGGGTTAATGCTCCAGATTTGACAGCGTCCCACATTAGAGCATTTGCGACAAGCTGGCTGTCCCAAACACACACACACACACACACACACACGCCTGAGGCTTTTTATAATAGGCAGATGACTGACTGCTGAAGCTGGTGGGACGAGCTAGATGTCCCGGGACATCTCGAGCTCGTCCCTAACTCCTACCGAGCTAGCTCCCATACACGACACACACAAGCTACCTGTCTCTATCGGAAAACGTCCGAGAAAATGTCAAGTAGGACTTGACATGTTGGAGAATTCAATGAATGCCTAATAAAAACGTTGAAACTACGGTATTCCTTAAACAAAAGTTGTATTTGGAAAATAGTAATTATGCTTACAGTTGTGGGTCTTCTCCTGCTCCGTTACACCCGCCGCTGGAGTCGCCATTGGTTTTGGGTTTTGATCCGACGCTGCGAAATGCATTCTGGGATATCTAACGGCCCCAAGTCCGCGCAAGTCACCACCGATGCATCCTCGATAGAATGGCCAGTTGAAGAACACATCAGGAACACTTCCGGGTACTTGACTTGATGCGAACTTTGAATTGGAACAGTACTTGGGCTACGGTTGATGACGTTTTACGAGAACGCAAGTACACAAGTACAGAAAAGAACGCGAATTGAGAAACGGCCATTGATTTGCCGGTTGTGTGGCTGTGGGCAGCCATATTTGTTTACATTGCAATGCAGTATGGGTGGATCAGTACGTGAAAGTAAATTAATTGTAAAACGTTAGTGTAAGTCTTTCCTTTCAACAGGTTAACACGTATTGCTACGTAATTACTGTTCCGATTTTCAAATATTCACACATAGTGATTTTAACATGTGTTTATGATGTGGATAGAGATGTAAGCTAATGGCTAATAGCGATCAGGTAGGCTGCCATGTTTTCTCTTGCTTTGGTTATCTCGTCATAGCGAGTGACCGGTGGGAGGGGTCAAATGTACAGTAGCTTATCATCTTCCCGCCTATTCCACTTGAAATGATGGGACGCGTGACAATTAATTTGCATATCCATCCCTTTATTTGCTGTCAATATCTATCATTTAACTTCATTACCAACTATTACAATGGATGTGTGGATTGTTGGTTCCTCACTGGTGCACTGGCTGGAGCGCCACCTGACCGCCACCCGGCCAGAAGGGTTCCGCCGAACCCTTGGGATGGACTGCCAGGTTCGCTGGATGGGCCGGAGCGGGATGAGGTGGGAGCAGCTCGTGCCACTTCTTCACCGGACGTCGGGGCGGGCACCAGCCGTGATGGTCATTCATCTCGGCGGCAACAACCTTGGGTCCCAGTCGGGGTGTAGCCTTTTGCGCAGCATTAGGCGAGACCTCGACTGGATCGAATGGATGTTCCCCGACACCCTGGTGCTGTTCTCGGACATTCTCTAGAGGAGAGTCTACCGGAGCCAGGCGAGGGGCCGCAGTGCCTATAGACCCTTTTACAGCCTACGTCATCAAATAGATGCGCGCGCAGGTAGGAGACGACAGTTGAGTGGTTCCCCAGCTGAGTTACCGGTAGCGAGCTTTCAAAGTTGATACAAACTCTTTCCGGCATCAACATGTCTGGTTGTTTATAAAGTAAACATACTGGCTGCTCCACAATTTTATGACCGGGGCTTGAAAGTAACATTTGTTCTCAGCTCTGGCTGAAGTAGGTAAACATCTGACTTACTAGACATGTGAGCATATCCAACCTAAGCTTAATCAGGTTTTGAATATAACTGAATGATATGGCTGTTGACATTTTGAAAACTGTTGCCAAGTTTATGGAAATGTTAGTTTCAAACCCTGGTTATGTGAACGTTAAATCTGACTGTCTGTATTTCATAACAAACTGACACAGATGATGACGGTTATTAATATCAAACTGATAAAAACGATCCGATTGTATATAGTATATCACGTATATATAAAGTATTTAATATTTTAGCAGAGTAACATTCACTCTGATTCACAAAGTGTTCAAACTATATGAACAAGTACTTTTTAATCATCTAACTGACATTAACTGAATGGCAGGACGTCGCATGTAAGCTAACCTAGCCAACTAAACTGTCATACCGTGATCCACGGCAAAAGTGAATGTACGTATGTGGAAACGAGGCAAGTTAAAACTGAAAGGACAGTAACACAGAAACATAGTTCATCTTTGCATAACTACAACGTATACCATAGAGCTCGGAACTATGTTAGCTACAAGCCCACAACACCAAATAATAAGCAACTTACCCCGCCATACAGGTGCAATTTGCTGTGAGGACGTAGTTTTCTTCTTGATTTATTATAACCCAAGCCTCGTACATTGTTGTCTTGTGTCCTTGTCTTTGGCTTGGGAGGATTTCTGTCTTCAAAACACAGAACTCTTGGTCGATTTGATGGTATTTGAGGTTTTGTACGTGACCACAGATAACGTACTCATAGGCATCCAGTGATTTGTATGCTCTCAGTTTCTCTCTTGTGTAAACGCTCGGTTTTTCTATCAAATAGGTGTATATATCTGGCCACTGTATTTGCGGCCACTTACTGACGTCCTCAACCCATTCACTGATCGAACAAGGATCTGGAAGTCGATTTCCATTTGTTAAAGTCAACTTTTTAAAGTAAAATTCGCGATCGTTTGTTGATAGACCGTTGACATAGGTTGACAAGCAGTTGATCTCAGCCATCTTTCGTTCCCAGTCTGCGTGCGCATACGTTCTACGTCATCATTGTTTACAAACAGTAAAAGGGTCTATGGCATCGAGCGGGCAAGGCGCCTTGTCAATGCCGGAGTGGCCGGCTTCTTGCGCAGAGTTGGGGTCGCCAACCACAACATCCGCCATGACCAGGACATTTTCAGGAGGGACGGGGTTCATCTGAACCGTAGGGGGAACGAGTTGTTCCTCGAAAATGTCCTGGTCTGCCTGAGGAGATTTGTGTAAGCAACACAAAGGCTCTTTTCAGAGCCACCCAAATACCCACAAAATGTGCAATTTTCATAATGTGGTCAATCACCAATATAAACCTGCACTGATGCGCAGCGCGAAAAAGTCCCGTAACGCTCACTCGATGCAGGAAGTTGTGGGATGTGTCGCTGTGTGTGTACCAGTAATATTAGTATTGAAGCCGGTGGGACTATTGCGGAGCAGGTACACCGGATAGTCCAGCGGAACGGCAGGTTGTGGGCTGTCTACAAAGCTACATGAGTGTTTTTGTGTTCACAGTCGCAATATCTGGAGCGGGAGTGTGCCAACCGGCAGGACTCAAGGGCGCAGGTAGAGGATGACTCTGACCGAAACGAGATTGACGCATGCCTTACTAGAACCAATACTTTGAATAAAAACTTTTCATGCCAAATTGTTTCGTCTGTTTTCATTTGGGTGTGCCATATTATTTGGGTGTGCCACACGTATTATTCTGCAAGATTATACCAAGACAAAGCAACCTGGCATAACATATATGTACACATTGCTATAATGTCATCATCGGTCATTCTCCTGGGATAGTTTGACATTGTGGGTCAGTTATTTCTCTGATGTGAGCGCAAATCATATGAGCGGGAATCATGTGAGTGACGTGTCTGACGACCAATATTAGTAAAAGGTTACTGTATTGTGGTAAAATTAAACGTGTATTGCTTTTTTAAACATGTTGTTGCAAATTAGGGTTGTAGTTGCTATTCCGATTTTCAAATATGATCATTTTGTGGTTGTGGTATATGATTTTAGTGGTAATGGTAGTGTAGGATGGATGATAAGCTAATTGCTGTTACCGATAACGTAGGCTGCCATGTTTTTTGTTTTGATCAGTACTCAATGCATTGTGGGTGTCAAAGAGTAACCTCATCTCACGAGAGTAAAAATACTGAGGTGTACGGGGTCAAGTGGTACATCATCAAGGGTCATATTTGTTGCCGGAACTAAAAACAAATCAAAGATGGCCTCCATTAGCTGAAAACGAGACGAAAGACAAGACGCTTGTCGGATGTTTTCGATGCATATTTGTGAATATACATCTATTATTTCGATCTCTGGTTGGTTATACAATAGTAACATGTGTGATAGTGATATCCAAGTCAAGGAAAACGGATAAAATCATGGTTTACTAGGTGACGTGAGTAAAGCGTGAGTTATTTTTGGTTAGCTGTTAGCTAACATTAGCTAAACAAAATTGTCTAACGTTTTCATATAGATAAGGTAAACATTTTAAGGTAAGGTGTTAAGGATAGTGTAAACTGGGTGTTGAGAGGAAGAATGATACACGGTTAAGCATCGGACCAAGTTATTTGTAGTTTAATTAGTAATGATGCAATCACAAGATACACAATGAAAACAACACAACAAGATGTCCGTAGTCTAGTACAATGAATCAGTCGATGATGCAACAGCAGTCGTCCCACCAAAACAGAGTATAAGATTAGAACGAACGAAGGCCTTCGTTGAGAAAGTGGTCGTGACAGAAAATCAGAGAAAGTTCTGCCCCTCCCAAGTTCTGTCTCCCCGCCCTTGGGAGACAGATCTTGTACTCCCCAGAGAGGGAGGTCTGGTGAGTGGCCATTGGTCAGGAGACCTTGGGGTGGCAATTTTTAACCAATTAAATGTCCAGGGCGTTCATGCTGGCGCAAGGTGGGCAGTCCACGGACCTGGTGATGTTAGGAGAGGGAGGGGGCAGAGAAGACCCACAGGTCTGGTGTTGTTCAGGGAGGGGGGTGGACAAGACCCACAGGTCTGATGCAATCCAAGGGGGGGGGGTCGAGTTCTTCAGGGTTGAGAGCAGGTCATCCCGAGGTCCTGATGATATACAGGGTGGGGTCTTCAAGGGGAAGGGGAGAGGGTAAGACCACTCTAGGTCTGATGATGTAAAGGGGCAGATGGGGCAAGGTCTCCAAGGGGGAAGGGGGCATCCAGTGAGAAGGGGGGGGGGCAGGGTCTCCAGGGAAACAGGGGTTATATTATCCATAGGTGGTAAGAACTGTCCGGTCTGACTCGTCCTGAAGCAGCATCCCAGCATCACCTTATCTCCCAAGTTGACACTTTTACTCCCATGAGCTGACTAGCTCATTGTGCTCACAACAGTCCCTGAGCGTCACGAACTCGCCTCCCAAGTCAGTTTGCCTGACATCTGCATTCTTGTCCACACACCAGAGTTACATTTCAATGTTTCTTATCTGTTACTTTATTAAATCAATTGATCACATTCAATATTTGTATCTTAGTTATTAGCATTACAAAACATGTGTGTTTACATATTCATATTAGATATTGATTGGTATAGCAGCATTGATCAGCAGTATAATGCTATCATTCCCTCACAGTAGTCCCTACACACCCCTGTGTGTTAGGAAGACAAATAAAAAGCATTGTATGATACAACTAGAGAGCATGCAATTTCTGGGGAAATTGTGAGGGTGTGCCTGTTTGCGTAGGTTGCAGGTGGGTCCGTCCCTTTAAGTTTTTCCCTTCTAGTGATATTTTCAAGCATTTAGCCTACTCATAGGCTATTGCATAATTCATTAAGAACACCCTTGGAAAGAAGCTACTGTAACAACGTTATCACTGGCAATATTTCAGATGGAATCGCGATTCAAACAGTATGTCTGCTAACTGAAAATATGCCCCCCAAAAAACTAAATAAGTTTGACATTTATTTAGTAGAAAATCGCTCATGCATAAAAAGCTCAATAGCGATCATTGTCAGTAACGACGCAAAATGCGATATAGCCCTTTGTGGAGAAGCTGCCCCGGTAAATTGTATACTACAGTGTTCGTCTTGGTAGCTAGCGATTGCGTTGGTGGCTGGACGAGCTGGTGGCTGGACGATTTGTACAGTACCTCCCAGAAGCGGTCTGGAACGGAAGACTACAAGGTAGCAAATTAGCTGTAGCTAGCTAGGTTTAACACTTTTGGTAACAGATATAAAGTAGTAGAGTTGTGCTGGTGTAGCAGCTAGAGCTAACTCCTCTCTGAAATAGCAGACTACTGTTTCCGAAAGTAGATCCATACTAGCTTAGCTCTAATATCAGCGTACAGTTATGAGCTATCACATTTTAGCTCCTACATTTCAAAATTGTGTTTCATAGCACAATGTTAAATTAGTAAATAGTTAGCTATCACCATAGCCTCTTTGCTTGTGGTATTACAAATCGTTGACTTGCAATGTCATGTCTAATAAATACCAAAACAAACATTTATTTGTGAGGAATGGTTATTTTAACAATTGAAAACAGATGTATCACAGACCGCTGTCGTATGTGTCGCATGTCGCCCGGGCAACAGAGGGTAATGTCATGATGCTAACTACAGACTACTGTTTCCGAAAATATATGTACTTAATAATATCAGCATATTTGATATTGTACATAACATTTCAGAATGTTGCTTTGTATGACAATGTGAAATGAGTAATTATCACCCTGGCTTCTTTGCTTCTGGCATTTCAAGTTAGCCTAGCCAGCTATCTCCCAGAAGTTAACGAGCTGCTAAACGAATGTTCTTCTACAGCCTGGCAGTCACGCGTGTTTTCGTGACGTTAGTGACTTTAGGAACGTCAATGACTGTGGCTAGCAAGTTAGCCAAATTAGCTTCACTTTTCGCAACAAAAATGTACTTTAAGCTAAAACCATGCATCGGAACGTATATTCTGATACAAGCAACTCAATCGCTACCAAGACGGAACGTTTGACCGGGTCGTTCTCTATGTAGTCCAAATATTGACCGAGTTTTAGGGGTGGGAAAATAAACAATAATAATAAAAGAGAAACATATATGTGAGATAACAAAGGATGGCCACGTCATCGTGGCACACCCAATTATATATTAAGTCATGTTTTTAATGTTCTATAATGTAACTATTCATTTATTGGCTGCCCTAAAATCCCATTATAAAAACAGATTATTGGCATTACTAGATAGGTGATAAAGATGCCTAATTTAGGTTAACCAAATAATAGCCTATAGCAGCTTTGGCCTGTATCCCCTTTGGGCATCCAGAATGTTGCTTGACATAGAAAACGAAGAAATACACCATAAATATGTGAGCTATGAATATGTGAGCTGTGAATACATTTTGTGATATATCGTGGAACATTCTTATTAAAGGAATTGCTTGAGGACAAGCTCTCCAAGCTGAATGTGCCTGACAAAGACTTCCTGTCTGACAGGAAGCAGTATGTTACACTGGGAACACACATCAGCACTGGATCTCCTCAGGGCTGCGTCCTTTCCCCTCTGCTCTTCTCCTTGTACTCCAACAGCTGCACCTCCGCAAACTTCAGGAATTTGACGGACACCACCCTCATTGTGCTCATCTCTGGTGGGAGTCTGACGGACACCACCTTCATTGTGCTCATCTCTGGTGGGAGTTTGACGGACACCACCTTCATTGTGCTCATCTCTGGTGGGAGTTTGACGGACACCACCCTCATTGTGCTCATCTCTGGTGGGAGTTTGACGGACACCACCCTCATTGTGCTCATCTCTGGTGGGAGTCTGATTATAGGTGGGAAGCTGAAAACCTGGTGTAGCCAGAACAACCTAGAGCTCAATGCTCTTAAGACAGTGGAGATGGTTGTGGACTTCAGAGCCCCACTCAACCCCATCACCCTGTGCAACTCCCCAGTCAACACGGTGGAGTCCTTCCACCAGTGTTGCCAACTCTTCAGTGAGGAAAGTCGCTATTGGCTGTTCTAAAAGTCGCTAGATGACGTCATCGCCTAATTTGCATACCCGGAAGTAAAAATCCCATTCATTTTCTCCATAGCCATAGCGGATTATTATCATGGACCTATTCTAAGAGATTATTAGCCCTAATTTCATCACCATCTAAGGGAGACTTATATGACTTGATACAAGGTGGAGGGAGGTCTGAAGCCAAAAACACAGACAGGCTGTGCTAGCTCACAGAACCAGTGACTCTTCATCGTCACTCAGGCTCTCCACTGCAGGTTCAGCTGAAGGAGCTGCCTTGAATGAATAAGCAGGTGAGGTTCCAAACAGTTTCAGAATGTGATCAGGCAGCTGGTGCTCAAAGCAAGCCTCACCTGACAGCTTTAATCCATATCTGATGTATAGGATGGAGTTCAGGGTTTGCAAGGACATCCTGTTCCTGAGTTTGGTCTTCACCACACTCATCTGGCTGAACACTCTCAACTTCAGCATTTGAGTGTGGCAAAGACAACACAGCCACAGCAGCCATGGCGAGTTCCTGGAATGGATTGAGACCAGCTGCGTCCCTGAACCTCCAAATCTCACTCCAGAAGCTCAGCGTGTTCTTTTTCTCAGTCCAGACACTGAGGTGGATGGTACGCCATTGCTGGACAATCTTGTCTATTGCTTCAGGTGAGAAGCCAAGGAGCTTTGCAAATGTGACCATTTCTGCTGGGCTCTTATTGTGCTTCAGAGTTTCCTGTACATTGAAAACTGACATGTGTTTCAATGTCTCCATGTTCTCAGGCAGTCTCATCCTCAGCTCATTGGTGAGGGAGATAGTGAAGGCGACACACCGTTTTCTGACATTCTGCTCATCGTCAGGCGCAAGGTGGAGCTCAGCTGCCTTTGAATCAAAAAGGAAACCGAGGTATGGAACAGGACTTATGTATCCATCGAGAGGCCCTTTCAAGACATCCACCTTTGCCAGTGGATTCAGGACCCTGCTGCTCACAGACTTAATGAGGCTCACCAAGCTGTCAAGTAGCTTGAGAGGATCGACCTGCTCTCCCTAAAACGCTTTCATGGCCAACTGTACCTCTCCCAGCACTGACTTCAGAAAGGTCAATTATAGCACATTTTGAGGATCACTGTACATGGAGTATAACACCTCAGCCATGTAGCAGTGCTCACTCGACTTGGTGACCTCAAAATGCAGCTTGAGCTCCTCCCATTGGTCCAAAATGCGTGAGACTGCGGGCTCAATAGAGAGCCAACGTGTGGCACACACCTTTGTGATCTGTAATGGTTTCTCCCCACAGTTAATGGTCTCATAAATGGCCTTGTATGCCTCCCTGCGTTTGGGAGACACTGAAAACCATTTATATGTCTCCCTTACAAGGTACTCCACACTGCGTGGGATCGTCTCATTCGATGCATGGGTGACAGCAAGCTGCAGGGAGTGACACACACAACGGATGAGGACCAGATCTTTAAGGCCATACTCATGTTTGAGCACTGCATGGACCCCATTATTTATCCCTGTCATTACAGAGGCATTGTCAGTCCCTATCCCAAGGAGCTTCTCTTTAACAAGAGAGCACTTTTCTAAAAAAGCCACCACAGCACGGGCAATAGAATGTGCATATCCTCCCTCCAGCTCAACAAGCCCCAGAAATGTAGATACCACTGTCCCTTTAGTTTCACTAAAGTATCTGATGACAACACCCAGGTACTTAGACACACTGATGTCTGTGGCCTCATCGAGGAGGAGGCTAAAATGCTGCTCACCCACATCTGCCACCAACTTTTTCAAGAAGTAAGGTGCTACGACACCATTGATAATTTCAGTGCACTTAGTCCTGTGCATTCTGAAATGCGTAGCAGCATGCGAGTCAGAAAAGGCTGACCTACATGCTTCCCCAATGTGGTCACATGCTAGGAGGGAGCAGTGTTCAGCAATGGCTAATGCTATGGTAGCCTCAGCCTTTTTGGAGCTATCAATTTTGCCTACCATAAATGGCAGCGTTGTTTGTGCTGCTGAGTTATAAGGCTTTGCCTTTTGAATGTGTTTTAGGGTTGTACTGTGTTTCTTCACATCACTGATTTTAGCATAGAAATCCACTTTGCAGTAATGGCAGTATGCTCGTCCAATATCTCCAATAAATGGCTTTAACCATCCCTTAAAAGCTGTGTTTGCCTCCCACTCCTTTCTGTATTTCTGCTGGTAAAGTTTAGACATGGTAAAGAAAGTTTGTGTCACAGAGGCACACACACACAGTGGACGAGGTGAGGTGAGTGAGTGACTGAGCCTGAGGCAGTGTGAGTCAAACTATATATAACACAGTGATTTATTTAGTGCAGTGATTTTATTATTTTATTTAGACAAAGAAAATATACATTATCCCGCCCTGACTGTACGTCAGGGGGCGGGATCAGTCAGCGGCAGCTTGCTGGCCGGGACGCGGATTCATTTGCAGCTTGGATGCTGAGCCGTGAACGTCTCCTGTTAGCTCCTGCTAACCTGCTAACAGGAGACAGCTGGGAGGGACTTCTGCGCGAGGAATGAGGCCGCCTGTAAGTGCTTGGAAACGGGGAAGGGAGGGGCCGCGCAGGCACCGCATTGTGAAGAGTCAGCGATACGTGTTTTCACCTCAAAAAGTCGCCAAAAGTCACCAATAACTCCAGAAAAGAAGCTAGATTTGTCGCTTGTCGCTTTTTTGAAAAAAAGTCGCCAAAGGGGTCTGAAAAGTCGCTAAATCTAGCGACAAAATCGCTAAATTGGCAACACTGCCTTCCACTTCCTGGGCACTATCCTCTTCCTATTTTATTTTACATACCTGTCCCCTTAGTATTAGTTCATTAGACTTTGCACCATTTGTATAATATAGTTAGACTTGTTTAAACTTACACCACTTCTTTAAACTTAACTCCTATATGTTGAATGTAAGCACCTTCCTGACTAATTACAATTGTTGTCTGTGCAAACTTTCATTGCGATTAAAACCCATTCTGATATTGTGCTTTTAGATGAAAACAGAATGACAGAGAAATGTGATGAGTATTTTATTGTGGGCTGATTTTGAGCTGTTTATATTGTACAGCTGGCTCCCAGGTGTCATCCCACACTGCCAATGCAGGAAAATGAAACAAAAAAGACAGATATACACACACAATACACGTTTAAAGGATAACCTTAGTGGTGACATTATCATTTCAAGGTTGAAACATGTTCTCTGTATTCTTTCATGACTATTTCATCTTCAAAATAACAAAATAGTGGTGAGCATTTTTTTATTTTTTTTTACTCCAAATTGGATTTATCAACAGTATTTAAACACGTTAACAGTCCAATGCACCAGATTAAATCTGAGAACCTTTGGACCTACCATGTGGTGCAAGGTTTCCAGGCAAGTTTAACTTCTTCTTTTCCCTGAAAGACATGACAGAGACAAACGTATAGCCACATTTGCCAAGTTAGAGACACATTTTAAATGCAACCAGAAAGAAACTTAATTAGGATTAGAGGAATAATGGGAAAATAAATTACTTTACCAACTCTTCTGTCCACAACCCGTTCATAAGGGAACACTTTCTGGTACCTGTGTATTCTGCAAAGATTAATCTCAACAGACCGATCTGGTCACTCCATGCCTTTGGCACATATACAGTTTTACCTCATTTGATTACTATAGTGGAAAACTAACCTTTGATTTTAAGTTTTTTTGATGGTAGAGGGACAGAAACAGAGGAAGAAGTAGGAAGAGAGAGGGAAGTAAGAGGTAGAGAGGAGGGAGTAGGAGAGAAGGAAGTAGGAGATAGAGAAGAGGAAGTAGGAGAGGAGGAAGTAGGAGGCAGAGAGGAGGGAGTAGGAGAGAAGGAAGTAGGAGATACAGAAGAGGAAGTAGGAGGTAGAGAGGAGGAAGTAGGAGGTAGAGAGAGGGAAGTATGAGGTAGAGAGGAGGAAGTAGGAGGTAGAGAGGAGGAATTAGGAGGTACAGAGAGGGAAGAAGTTGACACAGGGGTGAGATGAAGTACAAAATCTTCAACCATTGGGTCTCCCTTCACCACTGGGACTGGTCCTGCTGCTGTCTCCTTTTCACTGGTAGCTAGTTCTGCAATATTTAGAATATTACAGTACACATGTTAAAGTACAAACTGCCCTGGCCTCCTTTACATTAATGTCAGCCACTAGTTCCTCCCTATGTTGAACTTATTTTATTCATTTCAATACACCATGAAAACATAGTTGCAGGAACTTAAAACTAGAGCTAGATTATCTGTGAGCAATGAAGATAATGTCCACTAAGAAATCATGTCCAATTGATAACATTGACAAGAACCATTATAGAGATAACTTTAACTTCAATTGTGATGAAATTATAGGAAAAATACAGTTTCTTTACATAAAGCAGGTACAAATATATTGTTTGATGCTTTCCAATATGCCTACAGACAGATGAGTGACACTGATGCTGCTGTCAACCCTTTCATTATTATTTTTAGGATGGAGGGTTACACAATGTTGTTTTAAAGTTCTGCAATAAGTTGTTAACAGTTTTTATTAACAGCACTTAAATGTATTTACATATGAATACCAGAATGTGGTTGACTGTGTGTCATGTCTACATACTCTGTATGTGCGATTACATTTTTATAAATGCAGTGACACTGAGCCCAAGACACAGGCTCCTAAGTGGACAAAACATATTTTGTATCGTAACACCATATTCATGTTAAACAACATCTTACTTATCAGTAGGTGCTCATAGAGCTTCCTCATTTTGGAGACGATTTCCTGCACAACACCTTCTCCTGGCACGACATGATGGATCATGTCCCAATGATCTGGTTCAGGCAGGAGGACTGAGTAGATTTAGTTAACCGATACTGTATTCCACATGATACATTACAGCATTGTAATATTTTATTTGGCGTATGGTTGTGCTCGCAACGGCTCCCTGCCGCACCCAACGGAGACACCGTCTCCTGAGACACCGTCTCGACATCCGGGCAGAGAGCAGCGACCGCATTCCCCAACACAAACCACACGCCAGACGAGATAAACGTACGAGACTCTGCGTGTATGTGAAGCCCCTGAAGTGCTAAGAATATGAAGGTTATGTTCGCCATACGCCCGGAGACGCGCGCTGCGGCTCGCCGCTCGCGGAGGTCAGAGCTCGGTGAGTAGGAGAAGGACCGTGAGCGGAGCCCAGTCCCCCTCACCCCGCATGCGTAACGCGGGCAGCAAGCAGACCACTGGTGTCCACAGGCAGCCGCGCCCGCACCTACGAAGAACGTGGGCGCCACCGCCCCCCCTCCGGAGAGGGGGGACGACGGAAGGGGGGAAAAGGAGAACCGCAGGAACCTTCCACCCTCACAGGTGTGATCTGCAGACGCGTCCCGAGCAGTCCCGAGAGTGTAGCTCAGAGCAGACAGTGCTCCTAAACTTTATCTGTTGTGAACGAGCTTCGTGTTGCACATGTTGACCTAATAGAGTGTGGCTCAGCGTAGAAAGTGCCCCTAAGCTCTATCTAGCCATGCTTAGTCTACGAGAGTGTAGCTCAGAGCAAACAGTGCTCCTAAGCTTATGATTGACCTACTCAAGTGTGGCTCAGAGCAGACAGTGTTCCTAAGCTTTATCTAGCCATGATTAACCTTCACGAGTGTAGCTCAGAGCAGACAGTGCTCCTAAGCTTTATCTAGCCATGATTAACCTTCACGAGTGTAGCTCAGAGCAGACAGTGCTCCTAAGCTTTATCTAGTCATGATTACCTTCACGAGTGTAGCTCAGAGCAGACAGTGCTCCTAAGCTTTATCTAGTCATGATTACCTTCACGAGTGTAGCTCAGAGCAGACAGTGCTCCTAAGCTTTATCTAGCCATGCTATCTGAGAATGTGACTCAGAGCAGACAGTGCTCCTAAGCCTTATCTATCGTGAATGAGTGACCGTGAGCTGCAAAGCGCTGTGTGTCCCTTTGCCGCATGGAGGTGCAATCCTGTATGTGAATAAGTGTCTGCAGCCATGCTTATCTAGATGAGTGTAGCTCAAGGCAGACAGTGCCCCTAAGCTCTATTGATATGGACAGTGTGCCGTGTTTCACCACGGAGGCACTTTGCCGCCCACAGAGGACATTGCCTCTACTTCACTGAGGCCCCTCGATTCCCAACTGAGGCACAGCCTCTACTTTACCAACTGAGGCACTGCCTCTACTTCACTGAGGCCCCTCGATTCCCAACTGAGGCACTGCCTCTACTTCACTGAGGCCCTAGATCCCAACTGAGGCGTGCCTTGACATCCAACTGAAGCACGCCTCGAGGCGCCCTGCGCGACTATCGATGTCCCAATATTGACAGAGACATTGATAATGTTCATCACGTGCACTGCACCACGCCCGACAACATTTATTGATGATATGAACATATGACGTAATTGACTGCATGATCACATCATACCTAGGGTGAACGTCTTAGGGTTTAGGGAGAGAGGAAGCCATCCTCCTCTGCCCTTCCATAACGTCACTGGCATTCAATCTGGCGTACCGTTGCCGATGACCAACGACCCATTACTTTCAGCGTTGCACCTGAGACGCCGAGGTAGCAGCGCCAAATCGAAAAGTGAGCCGTGTACAATTTGGGATCCAGACCACAGCGCCGGCAGAGAATTCCGAGCCGGCCGGTGAACCAGTATCTTGTCATAGCTTTCCGGGCATCTGTGATGAACAGGGGCTCACTCATTGCGGTAGAAGAACGCCGACGGAGGTATTCCACCATGGAAGAGAGGGGGCAAAAGGCGGAGTTAATCTGAGATATCACAACAGGTGTACCAACACCACTTTTCACACACTTACTATGTTTCAGGACCACCGTGTACATACGTGAGTCTATGATTACATCACCGAGTGTGACATCACGCAAAGGTTCGAAAGTGCTCGACCGACGCGTGAATTCATCGCACCGCAGAAACCCATAAAAAGCCATGAGATACACGGCTTCCAACATTAGATCAGTGAGTGGATTAAAACAACCTGCCCGCAAGGTTGAAACTAGCTTGTGCAATATAGAAAGAGTATTGGGGAGTCGCCTATCCTTGATCTGTGGCCGCTCCTTCCGCAATCCATTGAACAACAACAGAACCGATGGATTCCCCAACAGGCTCGGCATGGAAGGGTCCAGGCATCGAAGATTAAACTGGATCCCGGCTATAGCAGCCTTGATTGTAGAATGCTGCAGCTTCCGGGAGGTGAAACAGTGAACGATATATGCACATATGACGGGTACGCTCACCGGATGGTGGGGCGTACTTAGTGCGCAACAGAACAAACAGAAATACACCCATGCATAATCGTAGGCCTTTAATGTGCCCCTTCCCATGCCTGCTCGCATGTATTGAGCGGCTACCTTCATGTATCCCTCCAGTGTCCCAGTCAATCTAACAGAGCCTCCCTGAAGGCTGGGCACACCAGGCCGACCGGCCTTGCCTCCGGGCACAAAGCTCGGAACTCCTGTAATTTGAAGCGGGACAGAGCATCAGCCACGTCATTGAGATACCCGGGAATGAATGCGGCCCTCAACACAAAGTTGTCTGTGACGCACGTCCAGGTCAGGCGTCGCATCCACAGATGACCTGCCCTTGTTTATGATGTGTACCGTAGCCTCGTTATCGCAAAACACGACAATCCTCTTCCTGCACCAGTGTTTCCCCCACAATAGACAGGCAATAACAATAGGATACAATTCACACAATGCTGTTGATTTGCAATCGCCTGCCAGACGCTCGATTTCGGCAGGCCATGCCTCACTGAACCATTCGTTCGCGAAAAAAAAACCCAAGCGACAACACCGCGTCGGTGTACAAGGCCAGGGAGCTCGAGGTCTCCTCCTCGGCGTTATAGAAAAACGACAAACCGTTCCAATGCTCACAAAGCACGGCCCAAAAACGCAAATCAGAACGACACCCGTCATCCAAACGCTCGCCATCCGATCGCCCGTGCGGTATTGTGCGCATCGCAAAATTGAGATGCCCAAGCAGAGATAACAGATTGCGCTTGGTCATAGCGACGCCCGGCACAACCGCGGAAGCCAACACGGCGCGCAACCGCACGAGTTTCTCCTCCGGGAGAGACGCGCGCATCAGCCGGCTGTCCAGCTGAATCCCCAAAAACTCGAGAGAGGTAAGGGGCCCCAGCGTTTTCTCCTTAGACAGAGGCACCCCCAAATGCCGAAACGAATCCCTAACGACGGAGATGCACCGCGCCGGCGGCGAGGAGGGGTAGTCGACGACGGGAAAATTGTCCAGCAGGTGGAGCACGAAAGGCAACCGGTAAACGTTCAGCAGAACCCAACAGCGCCTCGGCCAGGGTGTCAAATATGCGCGGACTGCTACGACAGCCAAACGCCAGACGAGCGTAGAAATACGTCAGCGAGCGCCACCGAATGCCAAACAGGTGCCACTGCGACGGGTGAAGGGGCATCACCTTAAACGCATCGGTGATATCGGCCTTCCGGAGCCATGCGCCCACACCAGCCCGCTTGATAAGGTGAATGGCATGATCGATGTTGGCGTAATATAGCGAATACGGCTCGAGAGGGATCAGGCTGTTGATGCTAGGGGTGAGGGACCCGTGCGGCGCGGAGTCGGTCCAAGTCTCACGAGGTAGAGAAGAAGGTAAGCCAGGTCCTCCGTGGGTCCGTCCGTCTGGTCCTTTCGGGGCGTCGGCCGGACCGTGCCACTGCGCCTGGGTGTGAGCGTGTGTTCCTTTGTCCCTAGTCAGTGCCCAGGTGTCTCTCCGTCCTTTCGTCCGTGGGCCAGTCAGCAAGGCAGTCAGTGAGCTAGCCGGCCGGCCGGATGTGTGTAAATGTATGGGGGGTGTTGGTTTGGGCAGGGCGGAAGGGAGATGTCATTATCAATAGGATGGTTGCTGCGTCCGAATGCCATCAGCCAGCCAGTGGAGGAGCAGAGAGGACGAGCAGGGGATATGGAGATAAAGGGAAAGCAGGGGACCATCGGGAGAGGGCGAAGACAGTCCCCCCGCATCAGGGGTCAACACCCTTTGGCCTGCCGTGGCAGTTGTCTTGGGCAAGAGGGAGGCCAGTTTGTGTTTAGGACAGATGGTTTCAAGGCCGGTGACGCTGGGGGGTGGAGGAAGAGAGGGCTCGCGAGCTCTGGGCAGGTGCCGCGAGTTGGGTGAGGGATCCAGAGAGGCGGGGTACCAGGGATGGGGTGAGGAGTGGCAGGGGGTGGGGCCTGGCCACTTTGGGCTTCCTCACCTTCTTTTTTCTGGCCGGCAAGGCCGAGGCACGGGGCTGAAGGGGCGTAGTGTTGAAGGAACGCGAGGAAAGGCAGGAGAGGAGCTCGGCACGAGAGACATCCTGGCTGCCCTTCACTCCAGGTCACGTGGGCAGGGGAAGGAGGGGGGGCTGAGAGGAGAGGAAGAGGAGAAGGGGACAAGGAGAGACTAAGGGAGTCCCCGCAGTCCTCACGGTCCAGAGCTGCGGACCAATCCTCCCACGCAGAGGCCGCCGTCACATCCGGACGAGGGAGGAAGTCAGGGATGGGGATCAGGCTCCGCACTGGAGACCGAATTAAGGGGCGGGGGTTTGGCTGGGAACCGGTGGGCACCTCGTCTATGTCGATGGGGCTCCAAGCCAGGTCGGAGCCCGAGGGAACCGTGAAACGGACCCGCGTGCCCATCTCCACAGGTGTGGAGGGCGGGGACCCAGGGAGGAAGTAGGGAGAGGGGTCGGATCGGGCGTGGGAAGGGCCTCGGGGAGCCGCAGAACCGGCGAGGAGAAGGTGACCTCCATGGGATCAGCAAGGGGGGTGACGGTGGGGGAGAGGGGTCAAGGGCTGGGAAAAGGACCTGAGGGGGCATGTTAGATCTGGCCGTTTCGGGTGAGGGAGCAGGTGTGGACTGGGAGGCGAGGGAGTCGGACGGACGGGGAGGTTGGAGGGGGCCGGCGGGGAAGATGTCCACGGGCATCAGGGACCTGGCTCGGTGCAGAACCCGTTGGGGTATGGGGGTGTTTAAGTCGTGGGTCGCCCATCGGACCCCTAGTTCCCACGCC
Organism: Mallotus villosus; assembly: GCA_903064625.1. Lineage (NCBI taxonomy): Eukaryota > Metazoa > Chordata > Actinopteri > Osmeriformes > Salangidae > Mallotus > Mallotus villosus. The sequence goes on from CAEFZP010001630.1 coordinate 19,495, forward strand.
ACCGGCCAGTGGCGGAAGGAGGGGAAACGGGAGGCCAACTTTCCAGAGAGGTCGGCCAGGGTGGTGGCGTAGTGTACCGCCAGAATGCGGTAGTTCCGGCGGATGAACAACACGGCACTCTCCCTAAGCTGGAGCAGGGCGTTATCGCCAGGGAGGTGGGGGAGGTAACGAGCCGTGTGGGCATCAACCTGGCGGTCGAAGTGGGGCTGGAAGACGCCGTCCTCCAAAAAGGAGAGGACCTGACCCTGGTGGTAGGAGTTGGCTGACCAGTCTGCCTGCGTCAGTCGACCGCTTCCCGTGCAGGGTCTCCGATCTGTTGCGGGAGACCGCAAAAGGGTCCGTGGATAGGGGCAGAACGGGGGTCGTGGGAGGAGTGTGGGGCGCCCGAGGCACCAGTGCCAACAGTGCCGGGAGCAGAGGTGGAGGGGAGGGCCTTAGAGGTGCGACGCGCGGGGACAGTGGCCGGGGTGCGCGCAGCGTCGGGCGTGGTGGCAGGCGTGTCGGCCATTCCAGTGGGGGTAGTAGGGGTGAGGGAGATGGCTGTATCCGGGGATGTGTCGGAGCCATGAGTGGCTCCGGCACTGGACAGGGTGGAGGGCTGTGAGCGGTGCGGGCCCCGTCGTCCGGCTGGAAGCCCACTGGGAGGCGTAGCGTTTTTGGGCGGGGGTCCTGCGCTTGCCCCCTCTACATCTGGGCAAGAGGGGAGAGGGTGAGGAGGCGGGCAGGTGAGGGAATAAAGGGGTCGGGGCGGTCTGGTGGGAGGCAGGGAGAGGGCGCTGGTAAGGATAATCGTAGTCGGCGGCATAATAGTAGGGTTGAGGGGGAGGTGGGTTCTGGAGATAGGTGCCAGGGTGGGGTGTGAGAATCAGGGCCCATGAGGACCCAACGGACTCCCTGATCCGCGTAGTGACGGAAGAGATGGGCAGAGGAGGGAGGCTGATACCGGTGGGACCTGTAGGAGGTTTGAGGGGTATTCCCCCGGCTATTGGGGAAGTGTGCCATACTGAGAGTGAGGAGAAAAAGAAGCAGAGAGGGGACAAGACAAGACAGGTGAGTGACACAAAATGAACTGCCAAGAACTGGATGCACTGGGTGGTGTGGGTGATCGTGTGCAAAAAAAAACTGTATGAGTGCGTGTCTTACCTGTACCGAGAAGCTAAAGATAATATTAAATAGCTAAGAGAAGACTACCTGCAAGATAAGAACCTGTACCCTATCTCGGTTATCCGCTGAGAAGAGGTCATCACCCACCTTGGACGCCACCGTGTGAGGACAAAGCCCGGTTGAATGGGAGAAGGACCCGCACACGGAGCAACACAGCGGGCGAAGCCCAGAGAAGGTGCGACTGACCAGCTCCAAATCCAGCACGGACCAGTCCAGACGTTGATTAAAACTAAGAACATGGAGAAACCCCGGTGGTACTCATAAAACAGCCCACCTCCGTAGGACAGCGCGAGGTCAGCGATGATGGCCAGATACGTGTCGAGTTCCACTTGCCTCTCGGGGAATCCCTCACAGATGACGTCACGGAATACCCCAGACGTAAAGCTCTTCGTGAGAAAGCCCGCCGGAGGCGCGCATCCCTTCTCATAGAACCCGGCCAAAATGCGAGGCAAAGACCATTCGTCTAGCTGGACGGGCTGTCTCCCCGCCAGTTGAACACTTCGACGAGGTTTGGATCCTCTTCCTCTACCAGGGACGTCCTCCGCAGCCACTTCCTCAACCAAGGACTCCGTCCCTTCCACCTCGGAATCGGAGAGATCGGACATCGCTATCGTTCAGACTAACCGCAGAAGACTGAGCGCGTCTGTGTCACACCAACAATGCAGGAGCCGGGGAATCCCTGCTATATACCCCGCCCTATGAGGAGGGTGTGCTTGACGCGTGATGACGATTGCTAATCGCGCTAGGTCTCGCGTCCTCCTGCATGAACCCGACTTCGCTAGTTTCTTGCGGTCATGATGGGCCAGAAAGAGGATGGGCATGCAACCCAAAGCATTTAGTTTTGAAATCTGCATAAAAAACAATGATGAAAAATATATGCAGTCACAATCTGGTTTGACAAATTTGCATCACAGGAGATGATGGCACAGTAGACTATATGCCAGGGGGCTGTTGCACAAAAGTAGAATAAAGATATCCAGGATAACTGAAAAGGCTCCGCTTGACTTAGTGTGATCAGCTCATCGCGGCTTAATCAGTTGCACGTTTGCCGAGCCAGGATGAGAAGGTAAAGCTATGTAAATTCAGGTGTACATAGTTGGGATAAGTGCAGCTTCACGGATTTCTTACATAGACCAAGGTATCGATCACAAATTCACTGATGCAGCACATGCGTGCAGCATTCTTCACCCGCTGAGCAACAATTAATAATATGTACGATCAGCAAGACTAATATGTTAAAGCCTACAAATACGTAAAATACATGACCAAGACTATGAAATGTGAGGACATAAAATACAAATGTGTGCAAAAAAATTAGCAGCTCAGCCCAGTTTGTGTGGGATTGCGCAATCCGAGAGGAGGCACAGTTATATTCGCTTCTTTCCCCGTATTTGAACAGGAAAATACTTAAATTCAGCAATAGTGGCTATAAAACCCCTTGGAATCATCCAATAATTATATTTATATTACAGATCAGTGGACACATATTATTATTTTATGTTATTCGTTTTATTACATATGACACTGCCTCCCCTGACCGCACGTCACTGCAAGTAGCCTACTCGTCCGAAAAAGCTAACAGGTCAGATTTGTCCCGAAACACCCTTTCATGTCTAAAAGCACGTCTTAGTATCAGTGCTTCTTCGTCCAACATGTCGTTTAGAAATGGGAATGCCATGGTGCAAGAAGAAACACAGATACTTTATATATTGCCCTCATCACTGACTTTATTTAACCATTTCTAACCATCTAAACAACTGCAATAGTAGGGTTTAAAATCTAACTCGTGACAGCAATAGTGACAAGTAATGCATGTTAATAAAAATAAATCAGAACACATTCAGAAGACAACGAAATAACTGCTAAATACGTTTATTTCAGATCAGAGCGTCCGCTGATTTAACACATGAGACTCCAGAATTAAGTTTAGCCTGACTGTTAGCCTGCTCTGGAGCAGGCTAGCTGCAAAGAATAAATCTCCATGGTTACTTGGCTGGGCTTGATTCAAGCTGCTGTCGTGCAACCAAGTCAAAGCTAAAGTCATCCAGGATAACTTGAATATCCCGGCTTAATCGCTTATCCTGGTTTCGTGCAACAGCCCCCAGGTGTATAAGCCAAGTTAACAGCCCCAAGGCAAGAGCTACAACATACCTTATTTGACAACTAATGATACATCAGGCTAATTGTTTACTCAGCTTTGCACATTTCAAAGGTTGAGAAATGTATCTGAAATGTGCTTCTCAGGAATTAACAGTTCATGAACAAACATGTTTGATGCAATACTAAAATAGTTGTTTTCAAACCCATCTTTATTGAGAAATAACCTTTGTTTAAGTATTAATTTTTTTTAGCTAAATAAATGCCTTTCTTGGGATAAACCTGTCCTTGGTTGTGCGGTTATCTTGAGGTCATACATAATAATAATAATAATTCATTTGATTTGTAACGCGCTCTTCATTCAAAAGAATCTCAGAGTGCCAATGGTCAAAGCCAGACTGAGCTCCCTGGTTACCACAGCATCTACATGGACTACCAGTAAACACGTTAATTAATGGGACAGATAGACACAATGAAAACATAGGGAAGTGAAATGGGAGGTAGACCATGTGGTTTCTGTGTGCCAGCAATAGAATAGAATCGAAGCAGAGCATTAACCTTTGAGGGATGAAACGCGGGCCGAATGAGAGTAACTGGGCGGAGAAGGTTAGACTGTTGGTTTTCACACGTTGCGTTGTGCCAGTTAATTTTAATTTGCCTCAAAGACAGTTTACTACTGTGGATGTTTGTTTGGAAACATTTTTGAAACTCTGTAAAACAGTTACTTTGTAAAGGAGAACGGGAATTCCCTTAGAGGAGTTTCTTTGAGAAGTTATTTGTCAAGAAGGTATGTGAGTGAAAACATCCTTATTAATGTGCTGTGGTGGAATCTAGCCAGCATTGCATCCATTCCATAAACCCTTTGTAAGAAGTTATTTTGTGCCTAAAAGGGTCCAGAGCATCAAGACACAGCCCACACACACAGCATCAAGACACAGCCCACACACACAGCATCAAGACACAGCCCACACACAGAGCATCAAGACACAGCCCACACACACAGCATCAAGACACAGCCCACACACAGAGCATCTAGACACAGCCCACACACAGAGCATCTAGACACAGCCCACACACACAGCATCAAGACACAGCCCACACACACAGCATCAAGACACAGCCCACACACAGAGCATCTAGACACAGCCCACACACACAGCATCAAGACACAGCCCACACACACACAGCATCAAGACACAGCCCACACACACAGCATCAAGACACAGCCCACACACAGAGCATCTAGACACAGCCCACACACAGAGCATCAAGACACAGCCCACACACAGAGCATCAAGACACAGCCCACACACACAGCATCAAGACACAGCCCACACACACAGCATCAAGACACAGCCCACACACAGAGCATCTAGACACAGCCCACACACAGGTTCCTGTCATAAAAAGTATAAGAAGACTTGCAGTTTATTTCTAGTTTGATCATTTATTATGTTGTAATTATTTTATCTATTCGTTTTTTTATGTGAAGTTTCCTAACTTTTGACTGCTACTGTATACCTGCCTTGGTATCTTTGTCGTAATGATGTATGAGTACGTGAACACAGACAACTGTGCTTATAATATAATTGTCTGTTAAGTCAACCTCTAGCTAAATTAGAATAATGAAAACTTACTGACAGCTGGGCAGAGTTCAGTACCCTGCTGGAATTTCAGTTTTTTTTATGGAAGATGCCCAATTGCTATTCTTCAGTTTTTCCGTTTTTTTTCTGAAGATCCTGCTTAACCTGCAGGCAGCACAGGCATGCACTGCAGGTCTTCCGGTTGGAACGGTTTGGAGCGTGGCAAGCAGGGTACAACTTGATCTTAGGCTTCGTCATTTCTGCAAAGGAAAATGGAACAAAGGGGTTATTTCTAGTCTATTTATTTAAAATATCAATTTCTAGGCAAAGAAATAACCCAAAATGTTGTGGGTTTTTTGTGGTAAAAATTAACATTGCCAGTTCAATCAGGAGAGACCTGGGAAGATTGAATATATTTATTACATAATAATAAATGTACTACAGTGTTTGGAGCTTGGACCCCACGGGGAATTATATAAATCAACGGGCGCCTGCCCAACGCCCGAAGAAGAATCCCCAAAAGTTATATGTTAGAAAAATATAGACCAACGAAAAACATACTCACCAACCTGAAGGGACCATGACGCCGCTGGGGAATAAGCAACACAAACACAACACGGATAGCGACCGACATGGGTGCACAGCACCTATAGGAGACCGTGACCTGTACCAGAGTAGCTATACCGTATGACCTAGGCTAAAAGCATACATACCCGGGACGGATACTCCAGGAGAAGTGAAGGCACGGAAAAGTCCGTAGACTTTTCCGATACAGAAATGCCGAGGCAAGCGAGCAATGATGGTGGCTGTAGCCTTCAGGCCAGAGGCCGAGCCCTAGTGCATGAATGGGAATGTGCGAAGGGCCGACCTCCCTTATGCTATCGGAATTCTGCCTCGAGGTCCGACGCCCTCAGAATTGAAAGCTGAAAAGCCTTTTGAAAGCCTATGGGCTGATCGCCGGCTTGATCGGCTAGAGGGCGCACGCCCATGAGTCTATGTGAACAGCCACATGTGCATCTGGCTGGAGAAACCTAGCCTCATCTACGTAGGTCTATGTAGGCTATAGGGCCGACGCCCCTGAGTCTATGTGAACAGCCCACATGTGCATCTGGCTGGAGAAACCTAGCCTCATCTACGTAGGTCTATGTAGGCTATAGGGCCGACGCCCCTGAGTCTATGTGAACAGCCACATGTGCATCTGGCTGGAGAAACCTAGCCTCATCTACGTAGGTCTAGATGTGCTATAGGGCCGACGCCCTTGAGTCTATGTGACAGCCCCATGTGCACCTGGCTGGAGAAACCTAGCCTCATCGTACATGACCTATGTAGACTAACGGGCCGAAGCCCTGAGTGTGTGATCAGCCTTATGACGGCTGGCCTTTGACGGCTGGGGTGCAATGATCCTCGTGAGGAAGGAAGGTGGAGTAAGACGCCTTACGTCCCCGCCATGATGGTTGGAAGACAGAACGCTCTGTGACTTATACAGCCAGGGGGCAGGAAACAGGGAACCTCAGTTACACACAGAACCGAGTCGCTGATCCGCCGGCAACGTTAGCATCGAGACTGAAAACACCCCCAGTGACCGAGACAGTTTACCGAGAGACACGGTAACGACACCACCACCAGTTATTTGCAAGTACTCACCGAACCGTTACGGCCGTAGCGATTTTTGGCCTCGATGATGGCAGCAGAATCCGGACGAACGTGTGACGAGTAAGATGAAGAAGACAAGCGCCCAGCTGCTGCAGAGACGCAGTGGACACCACTTGCAGAGCAGCGGACGTAGCAGCACCTATTCTGAATGAACAGCCTGTGCAGGCTGGAAGACTGATGTCCCTTCATACATGACCCATGTAGGCTAGCGGGCCAACGCCCTTGAGTGTGTGATCAGCCTATACCGGCTGGAGGACCGAGGTCCTTGTGCAGATGAGCCTTTGTTGGCTGGAGGACCGAGGTCCTTGTGCAGATGAGCCTTGTTGGCTGGAGGACCGAGGTCCTTGTGCAGATGAGCCTTTGTTGGCTGGAGGACCGAGGTCCTTGTGCAGATGAGCCTTGTTGGCTGGAGGACCGACGCCCTCGTGAGTCATGAGCCTAATGGGTATGTACGTTATAGCCAGCCTAGGCTAGAGGACGTTGTCCTGACGTGCAATAGCCAGTCGAGGCCGGGGCCAGCAAAGCCCTGAATTTGCAATAGCCAGCAAAGGCCATGGGACCGACGCCCCCACGTATGATGTGTAGCATGTTAGCTATAGAGGACAGATGCCCTCATGTATTATGTGATAACCTGTGATGCTTCAGGACCGATGCCCTCTGAATGATGTTCTGGCATGCTGCGGAAGGCCTGGGATCCGCAATCAAAAGGAGAGCATCGATGCCTGCAGACAGAGGAAGCAGTTTACGCAAGACACGTGGCCACCACCACCAGTTATTTGCAAATGCTCACAGAGAGCCATAAAGGCCGTAGCGATCTTGGCATCGATGACGCAGCATCATCGGGACGAAACGTATGCCATGTATGCTGACGACGAAGAAGCACCGCTGCGTTGGGACACACACACGACAACCTGCGAACGTAATTGCGCCTATTCCAAAAAGCCTGAATACCGACCGGTTGAACCTAGAGAAGACCTGTTCTACATGTTGCTGAAACCAAGATTGGCACGGATTTCTTAGGGTCACGATACAGAAATCGGGAAGCCCAATCTAGATAGCCCCTTAGGACAGAAGGAACCCTGTGCGAAAATGACGACAGTGCAAGCGCTTAAGTGTAGTGTCAGATGTACATTACAAAACCATTTAGCAGACGCTATTATCCAAGCGACTTCGAGCTTACGAAAGTGCATAGGTCAATGATCTTAAACGCAAGAGCCTTAACCATGCAGGTAGCCAAAAACCTGAAGTATACATGTAAAAACAAATAAGAGCCAATGAGAAGAACCATAATGCATGTATTTAACAAGTTACAAAAAAGAACCTCAAATGCAAGAGTGTAGCCTACCTACAGGAAAGCAAGCAACGATAACAAAGTACAGCAAGTACAATAGTTAATTCGGTAGTCTAGTAGTCTGTAGTCTAAAACCTCCCCAAAACCCTAGGGAGCAGAATACGGGAGCCATCGAGTGGAACGACACCGAACCAAGATCTACACGCACCGCTTAAAAGACCCGTGATCCACTGAAACATTGGCAGCGGGCAGAGGAGCAGCCCCAAATCGGCACGACAAGCAGGCAACACCCAACTAGCATGAAGAGCGAGTAGCGTCCACGCAGACCAGCAAGCAGGGATGCCTATCCGCGGAACCAACCCACAGCACTGAAGCTGCACTCGCATGCTGTACCAATATTGACACGGCGGCAGAACGGGCTACTTCTAGAGTGGCCGCCGCATGACACCTGCGCCCAGCGCTGCAGATAGAACCGAATATCATAGGGAAACCGGGATAGCGAGCAGGAAGAGTCACGACCAATCGCGATGAGAGCAGGAGCAGGGGAGCATTAGCACCTACAAATGTAGGGAATATGATACATTTACCCAAGAGAGGGAACAACTCCGGGAAAATGGTGTGCCTGCTTGCATTGGTTGAAGATGGTCGGTAATTTAATACGAAGTACAAACAGATGTTCTGTATCCTATAAATTGCTGCCTCGTCATTACGAGAATTGCATGGATTCAAAGCATTACATAATTGCTGCTCATTAACAATTAAAATACATCCGAGAGTGTAGAAGAAACGGTTGCCTCATTCCTCTGCAAGAGAGAATAATGATAAGCAAAGCTAGCAGGATCAAACGAGATATAGCAACCTGGTGCAAAACGATCTGAACCTCCATGATTGTAGGTACCTTAAATTTCCCTTCTAGTGATAGCTCTATTCAACATTAGCCTATTATGCAGTCTATCAGGTGCACCCCTTTGCTTCAATTTGTTAAAAAGCTTAAAATGATTAACTCTGTCAAATGCCTTAGAGGCATCAATAAAACCAATTAGAACAGAGGAATTCTGCCTCATATATGTATGTGTAGCCTCCTTCACGGCATAAATACACAACTCTGTACCAAGCTTTGCTTTAAAACCAAACTGATTTTGACTAGTGCTCAGATATTGATTAAGGCGATCAAGTAAAATCTTCTCCAGGATTTTTGACACTACACTGGCCAAGGCTATTGGCCTATAGTTATCCATACTGCCAATCTTGCCTGCCTTGTCCTTGATGACTGGTACTAGAGTGACAGCCAACATAGAACTAGGCAGCAGTCCATGTATCATGAGGCCAGTAAAACACATGGCAAGCAGTGCTGCAACCTTAGGGGTTGCAAACTTGAGGTGTTCTGCTGTGATGTAATCAGAGCCACTCGCTTTATTATCAGCTAACTGTTTTATTGCATGATGCACTTCACTGAAAGTAATTACTGTATCCTTGTTGGAAATATTGCTCACTTCATACGGATCACTCTTAACACAGTTGAATAAGGCAGAGTAGTGTTTCCTCCACAGCTCGGCTATATTATCACCCCCAGCAACTCCCTCTATGACATCAGGAAGTGATGTGTTTGACCTATTCAGAGCTCTCACCTCCTTCCAGAAGCCAGTGATGTTGTTACATAGAAGCTTGTCAGCTATAGCATCTGCTCTCATGACTTGTTCATGCTTATCAATGTAACGGATAGCATATTTGTATCTAGCATTAGTAAGCTTTTTATGCTCCAGGACAGGTCCATTTCTAGGTCTGCCTGCCTGTACCCATGCCATAAAGGCCTCCTTAGCTTCTGCATGGTGAGCTGCTACAAATCTATTCCATCCTGGCTTGATTGTATTAGGCTTTCCAGTATGCCTACAGTATGGCTTACTGGCCTCATACATAGCTTCCACAACACAGTCATACATATCACAAAGAGCTTTACCATGGGAGATGTCCTGACAGCCCACATCTGAACACATAATAGCATCCCAGGGTATACTTAGATTACTTAAAACTGCATCAGTTGTCATGTAATATGATAAAAGGTCATGATCAGTGAGTTTTGACCAGTCCAGATTGGCCCCGCGGCCACCATTCACCTCACGAGTCAACTCAGGAAGGCTTTCAATCTTAAATGTCATGACAAATGGCACATGATCAGCCATGGTCATCCCATATAAGATTTCCATGGATTGAAGAGCTGCATGGGCATCAGCAGTGCTGATGCAGTGATCAAGCCAGGATGTTGAGTGCCAAGCCTCACTTATATAAGAATAACTGTTTGCAGGTAAGAGCAGTTGACTAGACAGCATGAGATTATTATCATCACAAAATTGTAACATGTGCTTGGCAAATAAAGACCGACTATCTGACAGGTCTGCATTCATATCACCAACTACACACAAGCTTGCAAATTGATTCTCCTGAATGAAGGAATTTAAAAACCCAAGCCTATCCATATAAATATCTTCATTCTGTGGACACTCATAAGGTGTATATACATTGAGGATAACAAGCTCTTTATTTCCAAGCTTCAGCTCTATAGCAATACACCAATCAACATGAGTCCTTATAACCTTGATTGCAGAGTCCAACTTTTTGTGCCATAAAATGGCTACACCCCCTGCTATCCGTCCTCTCACTATTCCCATAGTAAGGTCCACTGTGGATTCCCCAGCACCATGGAAATTGTAATTAAAAGAGTTCAATTTTCCCAAATCCTGTTTGGATAAAAAAGTTTCCTGTAGGCATAAGATGTCACACGTTTGCAGCAGATCATCCACTACACTCCGTCGTGCCCTGTCTCCTGCGCTACTGCCAACGCGCAGCCCCCTACAGTTGTAAGACGCAACACATATATCCATAGCGAATGTTATAGTTGGGCACTCATGCCAGTATCGAGCATAGGCCTAGTCGTAGCCCCAACAGGTTGAGAAGACGCATTGGAGTTGGCACCAAAGGCTCCAGCTCTCCGTGGTTCGTAGAAGCGCCGCACATGCGCTCCCTCTGGCCATAATTCCGGGCTATACATATCCTCAACATTTTTGCATTCAGCAGATATTTTAAAAGATGCGTATCTGCTGTTTACAGAAACAATTCTTTCGCATGACACTTCATGTCCAAGTTTATTCACAAGATGTGCGCGCAATACTTCAGCATCTACCTCTAGTGAAAACCGACTGGCGAAGACACTCACCCTTTTAGTGGTTATCATCTTGATGTCTCTTACAGAACCAGTGCCCACAACGGTTTTTGCTGCCCTCCGTTCCAACGCAGATTTGCCAGTGCGTAATTCCTGTTGGGTCTCCCCGGTGCGCTTCTTTCTCCCCCTTTTTACAACTTGGCTCCACTTGGATAATCCAGGCGAGGGCCTTGCTGCTCCAGGGCTAACTGCTGGTGTAGTTCTCTCCGTTGCTTGCGGGACGGGTCTTTGGGGCGCTTCTTGACGCCTGTCACCCGTTGTTTCAGTCACCGCTGTTGGACGATCAGCGTCTCCAACGTTGGTAGTGTGGGCGGAGATTGAATTCTCCGTTTGACTCACCGGCACATCGAAGCTTGCACAACCGTGGGTATCTTGCTGCTCAAGGGCACACACCCGGAGGCTCACGTTGGCCGTGGCTGCACACAATCCTTCACTCGCTTCAGTTTGTCGGTGCATCGCAAGTTTCAAAGCAGAGACATCAGCATGCAGCTGCTCAACTTTCCGAAGGAGTCCACAGACGTCCATGTTGGAGAAAGTCACAGGTGGCAGCTCATCCAGGTAATAAGATACAAATTTCGGAATATTAACTCCACGTTCATTTAGAACTCTGAGACAGCTTTTGATGTTATTGGCGTCTTTCTGTGCTCCTTTGTGAGAGATATTCCGTTGCGTCGTGGGACAAAGTTCAAACAGCGTTTTCTTCGAGGACTCAATCCAGTCTGAGTCAAAGTGGTTTGCAGCTAAAAGGACAATTTCATCCTGACTTAAAGTTTGCATTTTCATAGAAAGGAAGTGTAGCAGTTCATCTTCAACTATAATTTTGCCATCAACTGTTTTATATATTTCTGGTTTTAGTCGCGCTCTGGCGAGCCCAGGAGCACCTGACGCAGTAACGTCAGCCATCTTAGACAGATAAAACACTTTCTTCATCAAATGCATAACATTTTATTTTGTGTACATAGTGGCAAAATTCATTTTTAATTTTTACTTACTTTTATTGTTAAGGGGCTAAATACAACTCCCCGCCTGCGATTTTGTATTTAGACCAGTATTGACACTCTTCACAGGAATGTCGGAACCACTTTCAAAGATGATGATGTTAAATAATGCTAGGTGAAGGTTGCATATAAAGGCAGTAAAATTTTGACTTGTCGAATATTGATCAATTATGGCTTGTATGTATATTTTAATTTTAATTGTTGACAAATATGTTTAAAATAATGAATTTAAAAAGAAAACTAGGCCTACATTTCACCTCACGTCATAATGGAGGCGCCTGGATGGAGTAGCCCGCTATTAGATACAGTGAACCCTCAATGACTAATGGATCATGGTAAAACATCTTTCTTTGGTATTGCTAATAGGCCCTTTTTTCGCCTAAACAAAAGAGGAAGACTGAAAGGAAATTAATGACTATTTAAAGTTCATAATAATAAATCTTTACTTTAACACAAACACATAACACAAATAGGTTAGAGGGTGATGGTTGGGTGGAGAGGGTGGAGCTGTGAAGAAAAATAAGCTGAGGGCACCTAAATCAACAGCTCTGTATCATCAACATTTTACTAACAATTTATTCCAAATTTATTTAATACAATTATTTATACAATTATTATATGTATTTTAGGCTATATTAGCCTATTATATAGGCTGTTGGCATCCAGGGCGTGTCTTCCAGAGGGCGCTCTAAAGGGGTGTCTGCTGCTCTCTCTCTCCCTGTCCTCAACACACATGCACAGATAATCAAAACAAATGCATTATTTCACATACACACTGTCTCTCTTATACACACACACACACAGGCTGGGACCAGCGCTGGAAGCAGAGCAGGAGGCTGGGACCAGCGCTGGAAGCAGAGCAGGAGGCTGGGACCAGCGCTGGAAACAGAGCAGGGGTTAGTGGCAGGAGGCTGGGACCAGCGCTGGAAGAAGAGCAGAGGTTAGTGGCAGGAGGCTGGGACCAGCGCTTGATGCAGAGCAGGGGTTAGTGGCAGGAGGCTGGGACCAGCGCTAGATGCAGAGGAGGGGTTAGTGGCAGGAGGCTGGGACCAGCGCTGTATGCAGAGCAGGAGGCTGGGACCAGCGCTGGATGCAGAGCAGGGGTTAGTGGCAGGAGGCTGGGACCAGCGCTGGAAGCAGAGCAGGGGTTGGTGGCAGGAGGCTGGGACCAGCGCTGGATGCAGAGCAGGGGTTAGTGGCAGGAGACCGGGACCAGCGCTGGATGCAGGGCAGGAGAATGGGACCAGCGCTGGATGCAGAGCAGGAGGCTGGGACCAGCGCTGGAAGCAGAGCAGGGGTTAGTGGCAGGAGGCTGGGACCAGCGCTGGATGCAGAGGAGGGGTTAGTGGCAGGAGGCTGGGACCAGCGCTGGATACAGAGCAGGGGTTGGTGGCAGGAGGCTGGGACCAGCGCTGGATGCAGAGCAGGGGTTAGTGGCAGGAGACCGGGACCAGCGCTGGATGCAGGGCAGGAGGCTGGGACCAGCGCTGGAAGAAGAGCAGAGGTTAGTGGCAGGAGGCTGGGACCAGCGCTTGATGCAGAGCAGGAGGCTGGGACCAGCGCTGGAAGCAGAGCAGGGGTTAGTGGCAGGAGACCGGGACCAGCGCTGGATGCAGAGCAGGAGGCTGGGACCAGCGCTGGATGCAGAGCAGGGGTTAGTGGCAGGAGACCGGGACCAGCGCTGGATGCAGGGCAGGAGGCTGGGACCAGCACTGGATGCAGAGCAGGAGGCTGGGACCAGCGCTGGAAGCAGAGCAGGGGTTAGTGGCAGGAGACCGGGACCAGCGCTGGATGCAGGGCAGGAGGCTGGGACCAGCGCTGGATGCAGAGCAGGAGGCTGGGACCAGCGCTGGAAGCAGAGCAGGGGTTAGTGGCAGGAGACCGGGACCAGCGCTGGATGCAGGGCAGGAGGCTGGGACCAGCGCTGGATGCAGAGCAGGAGGCTGGGACCAGCGCTGGAAGCAGAGCAGGGGTTAGTGGCAGGAGGCTGGGACCAGCGCTGGATGCAGAGGAGGGGTTAGTGGCAGGAGGCTGGGACCAGCGCTGGATGCAGGGCAGGAGGCTGGGACCAGCGCTGGATGCAGAGCAGGAGGCTGGGACCAGCGCTGGAAGCAGAGCAGGGGTTAGTGGCAGGAGGCTGGGACCAGCGCTGGAAGCAGAGGAGGGGTAAGTGGCAGGAGGCTGGGACCAGCGCTGGATGCAGAGCAGGAGGCTGGGACCAGCGCTGGAAGCAGAGCAGGGGTTAGTGGCAGGAGGCTGGGACCAGCGCTGGATGCAGGGCAGGAGGCTGGGACCAGCGCTGAATGCAGAGCAGGAGGCTGGGACCAGCGCTGAATGCAGAGCAGGGGTTGGTGGCAGGAGGCTTGGACCAGCGCTGGATGCAGAGCAGGGGTGAGTGGTAGGAGGCTGGGACCAGCACTGGAAGCAGAGCAGGGGTTAGTGTAGCTGGGGTTGTGGACCTGAAAGGCAGGCTGATATTTAAATAGCTGTTCTGCTTTGAGATTTGAGGGTGGTCTAGTCATAAATAAACACTGATAAACATTGGATATGTTTAAGCATGTAATAAAGATAGATGTTCCTTCATGTAACTGAATGCAAAAAGTTAACAAACAACGTTAGCATGAACCCACTAACAAACCACGTTAGCTACTAGTACTAGCTAGTAGCATCAAGGAGAACTCGGAAGGCCTTATCACTCATTAACAACTCGCAAACAAATTGCATTGCAAACAACGTCTGACTTCAAAAACGACATAATTCTAGCAATAAAATAAACATATTTTGACAAAGCTTGCTACTTAAAGTACCTGTTTTGTGTGATGCCGGCTCATCCATTTCAGATCAATTGCGATTTGCGCGGTTGTATTTCTGAATGCCATGGAAACGCTCAAACCAATTAAAATCGATTTAAAGAGCCGAAGTTAGACGAACTCTCTTCATTTGGTTACGTCATGTTCTGATAAAGAGCCGAAGTTACACGAACTCTCTTCATTCGTGTACGTCATTTCCTGATTTTCTATCCGGTGGTGTCCCAAGATCGAAGATCCGTCCCGTTAAAATGCCACAAACGTGTGCTCGCAAAGCACCTCAGAATAAGAGAGCAATATGTAAATATTGTACAGTAATATATATTTTATATTTGTAGAATTGTTATTGTGGATATGAATGCAGTATTTGATTATTAATTTACAATAAGCTACACACATTTTAGGTGACATTTCGGGTGAAGCGCTACCTTGTGGTTCGGTTTTTCGTAACAAAGTATACGAAATCAAGGGACACAGAAAGACGTACACTATGTTACGAATAGACTATGAGGTCAGGTGATCACGATAGGAAAGGGGCGATTGAAATCTACTGCCCTTCTGCTTTGGGATCACGATAGGAAACGGGCAATTGAAATCTACTGCCCTTCTGCTTGTCTAAGACCCAGGGTGGCTCATTATTAACACATACGGCTTAGCATATCACTAGTCAAATCGAGTATTTCCAACCTTCTAAACTACTGGTAGGACAGGAGGTGCCCTACTACTCGATTCAAATGGGTGATTTTTTACTGATTTACTGCGTTCTAATCGACTGATTCAAACTGTATCGGGTGTGGCTTCATATCAAACCAAACCTTCTTCAATATTTCATAAAGGAAAATCACATAAAAATGGGATTGAAAGCTGTGGGTATGGAAGCAATTAAACTTGAAATATGAGTTTATTTTTATGTTAAAAAATATCTGATCCAAAAAGTCAAGTTTTGGAAATTCACGTTGCTCCTATCAAAAAGTAAAATTCAGATCCGAAGAAATTCAATAAAAGAAATTCAAATAGAACAAAATTCAGGCTGGTCAAATTCGAATGGTGAAATTCAGATCCCAAAAATTAGAACCAAAAACATTTGCCGAATTTAAAATTGAGAAGCTTGAATTGTTTTCGAGGATTTTTGGGATCTGAATTTTACTGTTTGAGCAAACTCCATTTCTGAACCTTGAATTCCTAGATCAGATTTTTTTTTACATTGAAATAAATTCACATTTCAATTTGAAAGAGGTGAATTCAAAACCAACAAATTCGGTGGTGTTTAAATTTCAATGTTAAGTATGCCTTTTATATGGAAGCAAATCAGTGCCATAATGTTTTGAATTTTATAAGGCATCGAATAATTAATATTGAAATTTGAACAACACTGAATTCTCATCTGAATATATTTCAATGTAAAATAAAATTCAGGTTGCTCAAATTCGAGCCAAAAAAATTGGATCTTTAAAAATTCAACCATAAAAAATTTGACCCTATCAAATTCGAGACGAAAATTTTCCATCTTAAAAAAATCGAGCCCAAAAAATTGCAGCCTATAAAATACGAATTTTTGGTCTAATTTTTTATGGTTGAATTTTTAAAAATCGACTTTCTTTGGCTCGAATTTGAGCAAACTGAATTTTATTTTACATTGAAATATATCAGATGAGAATTCAGTGTTTTTAAAATTTCAATATTAAGTATTCGATGCCTTTTAAAATTCAAAACATTATGGCACTGATTTGCTTCCATACTTTTAAAACTCAAAACATTATGTTACTGATTTGCTTCCATATATGGGGGTACTTTTGACACAATTTAGTACGAATAAATAAATGCATCTAAAAGTTCTTGTATACAAATTATAAAGTGGCTACATTCCTATGTTGCTATGAATGTTCATACTGTACTTTATGGCAACAATTCTCTAGCCGAGTTCAATGTTCCAAGTGTCCTTCCACCAAGCTGTACAGCAACAAGCTTGCCAGTAGAGGGCGCTGTTCATCAGCCTCATAACATTGTCCTAGTGCTTCCTCTGAAAGGAAGCTTGCATGATCACCTCCAGGATGTCACTCCAGAGCACTCATATGAAGAAGAAGAAATATCTTTGTGTCTTTTGTTGACTTCTGAGCCTGTTTCACCTCACTGTGTGGAAAAGAATCCCTTCTATAAAAAAGCCCTTGTTGTTGTTTTGTTGTTCTAGAGACTCCTCTCTCTGCTGTGGTAGATCCTCTACACAGGAAAAGAACATTTTTCTGATCCCAAGAAGGGGAATTCATTTGCAGCTTGTCAAATCAAAATGTATTTGTACAGCCCTTTTTACACACAAGCATGTCACAGAGAGCTTGTCAAGTCCATACACACTTCACTCACCTGTCAACATACACACAACATATAAACAACATACACACACAACATACACACAGCATACACACAACATACACACAACACACACACAACACACACACAACATACACACAACATACATACAACACACACACAGCATACACACAACATACACACAGCATACACACAGCATACACACAGCATACACACAACATACACACACACACACACAACATACACACAGCATACACACAGCATACACACAGCATACACACAACACACATACAACATACACACAGCATACACACAACATACACACAAGCATGTCACAGAGAGCTTGTCAAGTCCATACACACTTCACTCACCTGTCAACATACACACAACATACACACAACACACACACAGCATACACACAGCATACACACAACATACACACAACAAACACACAACATACACACAACATACACACAACATACATACAACACACACACAGCATACACACAACATACACACAGCATACACACAGCATACACACAGCATACACACAGCATACACACAGCATACACACAGCATACACACAGCATACACACAACATACACACAACACACACACAGCATACACACAGCATACACACAGCATACACACAGCATACACACAGCATACACACAACACACACACAACATACACACAACATACACACAACATACACACAACACACATACAACATACACACAGCATACACACAACATACACACAAGCATGTCACAGAGAGCTTGTCAAGTCCATACACACTTCACTCACCTGTCAACATACACACAACATACACACAACACACACACAGCATACACACAACACACACACAACATACACACAGCATACACACAGCATACACACAACATACACACAACATACACACAACACACATACAACATACACACAGCATACACACAACATACACACAAGCATGTCACAGAGAGCTTGTCAAGTCCATACACACTTCACTCACCTGTCAACATACACACAACATACACACAACACACACACAGCATACACACAACACACACACAACATACACAGAGCATACACACAACACACACACAACATACACACAACACACACACAACACACACACAGCATACACACAACATACACACAGCATACACACAGCATACACACAGCATACACACAGCATACACACAGCATACACACAGCATACACACAACATACACACACACATACACACAGCATACACACAACATACACACAAGCATGTCACAGAGAGCTTGTCAAGTCCATACACACTTCACTCACCTGTCAACAAACACACAACATACACACAACAAACACACAGCATACACACAACAAACACACAGCATACACACAACACACACACAACATACACACAACATACACACAGCATACACACAACACACACACAACATACACACAACATACACACAACATACACACAACATACACACAGCACACACACAGCACACACAACACACACACAGCATACACACAGCATACACACAACACACACACAACACACACACAACATACACACAACACACACACAGCATACACACAACATACACACAACATACACACAACATACACACACACACACACAACATACACACAGCATACACACAACACACACACAGCATACACACAACACACACACAACATACACACAGCATACACACAACATACACACAGCATACACACACATACACACAACATACACACAACATACACACAACATACACACAGCATACACACAACATACATACAACACACACACAGCATACACACAACATACACACAGCATACACACAACACACACACAACATACACACAGCATACACACAACATACATACAACATACACACAACACACACACAACATACACACAGCATACACACAAGCATGTCACAGAGAGCTTGTCAAGTCCATACACACTTCACTCACCTGTCAACATACACACAACATACACACAACACACACACAGCATACACACAACATACACACACAACATACACACACTCCCAGGCAGGGACAGTCAGTCATACACAGACCAACAAGGTCAAGACATGAGAACAGAATAAAACATCATTCATATACATAGTTCATATAAGTATAAGAGTTCTAAAGGATGTAGCGGTCATTTAAAATAACTACTGTCTGTGTCATGTCCTCGCAGCGAAAGAAATGAAGGAATGTAGCGGTTCTCTTAGAGGGCACATTGAAACGCTGACTGAGGGCTTTACAGTGAAGTCACCGGACAGTGTCCTGTAGCAGACAGTCAGGGTCATCTGTCTTGTCCCCCCCACCACCCTCACACTGAAGATACTATTTAACAACAATGTGTTTGTAGAGTGTTTGCTTAAATGTAAATGTTATGCCAGGTAAGCTTGGCTCTCTCCAGTCACGTGTGCAGTGCTTCCTGTTTCAGAGAAAGGTTATCTAGTCAAACTAAGGCTATACACAAATGTATTTGTTCAAGAAATGTAATGCAACACAACCTTTTCATGAATCCATGATTCTAAACCTGGCACATACACATGAATTGCCTACATGTTATTTTTGAAATGCAAAATGTATTACACAGAGCATGTGAACTGAAATAAATGAAAAAATCCTGTTGATATGCTGTCACCCTATTGGTAATTAGAGTGAAGGTTCTGTGTAGTCTTTAGGCCAATCAGGGAGGTGTGTGAGGTCTGGAGGGGTGGTGGAGTAGGAAACCATGCTGCAGGTAAGTTCTAGGGTTGAGGGATGTGGTCTGGAACATCTCAGGTGGTCTGGAGACTCTGCTGGAGAATACCCAGGGGAAGAGAGAGGGGGGCAGGGGTGGAAAGTCTGAAAAAAAGTTTGGGACTGAAGGATGGGATGGATGTGAATGTTTTTATGGGGTGAAGGGTGGGATTGGTTTGATGGGTCTTGCGTGTTTGTAGGATGAGTGGTTGGAGGGATAAATAGATAGATAGAGGTATACAGAAAGAGGAATAGATTGATGTATGTTGTAATGTATTGTATGTTTGAAGGATAATGGTTGTAGGGGAAGATTGATGAATTGACAGAGAGTAGAGAGAGATAAAGAGAGAGAGGGAGAGCGAGAGATTAGATTGATGTACGTTGTAATGTATGTTTTAAGGATAATGGTTGTAGGGGTGGATAGACAGACAGAAAAATAAGATTGATGAGTTGATAGAGTAGAGAGAGAGAGAGAGAGAGAGATGGAAATAGTTCCGGGTGGATGGGGGGAGGGGTAAGTAGGTATTGGGTAATCTCCTCGTTTAGGTGTTGAAAAGAGAGAGGACACATCTTCTTCCCTAGAACCATAATCCTGCATGTCTATCTGGACCCGTCTCCTCTCACGATCTCCATATCGTTTCCAGACGTCATCTCAACATCTCCCTCCTCAAACATCTGCCCAAAGTCATGCAGGAACACCCTCTCCTCCTGGTTGTTGTGGCTGTGCTTCCACACGTGCTCTTGGAGGGTGCTGGAGCAGGGCAGGAGGTACGAGTACTCATCGGTGGGGTCTAACACAGAGAGAGAGGAGGTCCCCTCCTCCATGTCCATGGCCCTCCTCTTGGGGGGAACAGACGGCTGCTCCTCACTGACCTGGGGCCTCCGCGAGGTCTGGGGCCTCCGAGAGGTCTGGGGCCTTCTCGAGGTCGGGGGCCTCGGTGGGGGCTGGGGCTTCAGCGGAGTCTCGGGCCTCGGCGGAGTCTCGGGCCTTACCGGGGTCTGGGGCCTTCTCGAGGTCTGGGGCCTCCGAGAGGTCTGGGGCCTTCTCGAGGTCGGGGGCCTCGGTGGGGGCTGGGGCTTCAGCGGAGTCTCGGGCCTCGGCGGAGTCTCGGGCCTTACCGGGGTCTGTGGCCTTCTCGAGGTCGGGGGCCTCGGCGGTGGCTGGGGCCTCAGCGAGGTCATGGGCCTCTGCCGGGGGGCCTTACTCTCGCCGTCTCTGTCAGACGGGTGGGGAAGGATCGGCGGGAAGAGACACGGCTTCTCCTTTCCTCTGACGTCCTTCTTTGGTTTGGTGCTGGTGGGTGGAGCCACAACCAGGTCGATGGCAGAGTTGGACAGTTTGGACCGGCGAGCTGACTTCTGTGTCCTGTCTACGGCGTTGTCAATGGGTGGACCAATCAGAAGGTGGCTAGCACGCTGCCCCACCAGACTGGTAGGAAGAGAGGGCAGAAGTCGGGCCACCTTTCTTTGATCTGTAGAGAAATCAAACTTGTGGTTAGCGTGTCAGCCGGCGGCTTCTAGTCTAGCTCCAGCAGGTGTAGTGGGTGCCAGAAGGTTAAAGAATGTATCGAGGGTTATAACTTACTTTGTAGGACGATACGTGTCGCTGGGACAGGGCAGGCTTCCATCAGGGCTTCCATCTGGGAGTCCAGCGTTGCGGAGCGTGAGACGGCCGGTGCCCTGCTGTGAGAGGACCCCGGAGTCGGGAGCGCCGTCTCAGAGTCAGACGCGGCGAGGAGATGTCTGGACGGGCGCTTGCTGCGAGCGGACGGCTGCTTTGGGGGGACAGCCGGTGTCTCTGGCCGAGCAGGGGGACACAGCTGAGGGAACGGCTGCCTCTGCTCTGGGAGAACCTGCCTCACTCCAGTTTTGGGCCTAAACTCATGTTTGGATTCGGGCTGGACGCTTGAAGCTTTGTTAGAAGTCAAACCAACCATAGAACTACGCTTGGAAGTGCAACTCGGAGGCCGAGGAACTTTCAGTTTGGCGTCTTTCTTACCGGGCTGACTCTTACTCACCGCCTCCTGCTCCCCCAGAGAAGGCAGGAGAGTCTTTGCTGCTTGAGCGTCGGCCACAGTGTCTTCTGGTACGGACACCAAACCAGAGCTGATCTTACCAGGTGTGTTCCTGGCGTGCTTGAACTGTTTCCCGGGATCAGTCTCCCTTCTTTTCTTGGATGTGGGTAATGGGGGAAAGCGAGACGCCCCTGGAAGGGAGGTCCCGTCTTCTTCCTTTCTTTTACTCATTTACTGCAAAGGAAGAGGAAGAAAAACACTCTCCAAACAAACATCTGGACACTTGATAGAACTGATTAGAAAAACGTGATTTTACTAATCAGTTTCCTAATGTAGCTAATTAAAGTCTCATTTAGTACTCACCTCGGTCGTTTTTGGGGTCATCCTACATACTAATATGACAGCAGTAATAGTTTTAGGCTATAACTTTCTTGGCCGATTCATCCCAGACCGCAATATTTGTTACCCACGGAATGTCCTGCTACTTGTGTTGTGAAGTGATCCGATTTCCAAGGCCTGGTGTCTCCAAATGTAACACACAGGAACGATGGCTCAAACGTATGTGACCTGACCTAAATGATTTGCACATGGATTGATATGCTCGCGGCTACATTGTGACGTCACGTAATGTGGTAGGCTACTCGTGGATGTGTTGCGTCACGAATGGTTCATTGGTTTCATACCAATGGTCAGGGGCGTAGGATACGGTGGGGACGGTGGGGACGTGCACCTATCAGTTTTCGTCATGAGTCATTTTGCACCCACCACTTTTTTCCCGGTTATCCAAATTCATATATTTATTAAAATAGGGAAGCTATTTTTAAGCATGCTACTAGCCATAGCCAACACTGTGTGCCGCTAGCAACAGTTAGCTAGCTAGCTGTTGCTTTCTTAACGTGTTAACGTGTCAAGAATGACTGATTAGGTTATTCATATAGCCGATCCAATCATAAGATACCGGCACACTTACTAAAGGCCTGCATGGCTGCTTGGCTTTAAAAAAAGCTCTGATGTCCAGTCCACTACTTCTTTTGGACATGATGTATTTCCAGAGAATGTCTAATATGAGAGATTCGTAGACGGGCTCTGGTATTTCTCAATCGTTAGACAATCGCGCTCCTTTTTTTAAAATAATCTAAGTGTAGATGTCCCCTCTGCGGCACCGTAGTTTATTTTATTTTTTTAATGTGCGGACCGCTTGGTATGGACAGGAAATAAGGCATCGTATGATCATATCACCTACTCTTTACTTTTATCTGATGCAATGAGCCGAGGTATCATAGACGAGCAAGACATTGATTTTAGCCTGCATAGGCTACAGGATACAGCACCATACCAGGCTGCTAGTGCCATGGACTATATAAAAGTGATAACCTGTAGAAGAACAAATGGATGTTGTACACAGCATGGATATGCAGACCACCTGACACAAAGGTAGGACGCGATATGTTTATTACATTTTTGCTGGTGGTGTTGTGGCTAGGTTTTGTCTTGTGCATTTTGCACACAAGTGATGGACTGTTTTAACTCTTCTCGACTCTTGTTGTAATTAATGTTAGCCTTAGCCACCAACTTAGTTATGGTTTGTGATCGTACAGCAAGCATTGGTATTGGAGATGATCGTGGAGTAACGTTAGTCAGTATCTTGTTTAGTTATTGTTTAGTTGTTATTGTTTAGTTACCGGCGGCGGCGGCTGCGACTGCCGCCGGTACCTGGCTGGTGGGCCGGTCTCGGCTCAAAATGCCCGAGCCGATTTTTTGTCCGCCGAACGTGCCGGCAAATGCCCGGTATGCCCGATGGCCAGTCCAGCGGTGGATGCATATTGTTGTGAATTGAGAGCAGTCAGCTGATGGTGTGATATGTTCGTCTGTGCGAGTCGTGCCACACATATTTTTGCTTTTTCAATCTTGGCGAAATGTGTCGTGCAGAAGTTGTGTTGTGTGCTCATCTGAGTCTGATCGTGTCATCACATTGTCACATGAAGCAGAAGATAGTGGGTCAAATGTCTAATGCTTTTTGAAAACTTAGGCTTGCCTTTCTTCTTCATAAAACGTGTCGGACATCATCACATTTTTGTATACATTTTTATTAATTAACATGACCTGCGCGAAAGGGGGGAAAAAATGAATGCGCGTCATTGTACCCAGCACTTCTGAAAATGCACTTCCGAATGCGTCTTTGTACCCAGCACATTTCAAACCAAACCTACGCCCATGCCAATGGTCACATCAATG
>CAEFZP010001631.1:0-62500 GCA_903064625.1 Mallotus villosus
TTGCGTCCGGGGAACGACGCGGAGTCACGGGGATCTGAAGTTGACATTCCCCGGCTTCATCTCAAGGAAGACGTGCTTGATGCATGTCGAAAACCCCCCCCCCAGTAACCTAGGTCCGATAGTCACCGGTCCGTTTGAATTTGCCCGGCCAGACATAATAGACCATCGTGATGGGAAGAAAACAAGGGCTTGCCGCTAAACGCTGGAGATACTGCTGAAGATTTGCGTGGCTCTGAACGCATAATCACGCTGCAAAATCCCTTTTTAGCACGCTTCCAATAGTGTGGAGAAAGGATCAAAACATGTCGTCCGTTTGAATGTGATCTAAAGCGTTCCCTCTTACTGCTTGGGTTTTGGCCCTGGCCACGGTTCAAAGTTCCTTCCACCCCTCTGAGGCAAAACGGAGCGTGTGGCCGTACCGGAGCTGTTCTGGAACTCTCCTCCAGCACGCGAGTGAAACAGACAGCAGGGCTGAATCAAATTAGCCAGGAGGAGCCGCCGTGCTAATGACAGAGGGGAGCGTGTGTAGGTCATCGTCGTTGCTAGGGTAAAGCCGTGATCGGGGTGTGGCTACGCAAAAGAGAGATTAAGGGAAGCGCAGTGAGAATTTGGCTGGATGGCTGTCTGACTGACTGACGATGGATCGTTTCAAACCTCATCCCAGCAGTGTGTGGTCGGGAGAGAGAACAGCAGTGTACGTCATCCCTGCTCCTCATTCCACTGCGCTTCCATTAATCTCTCTTTGCGTAGCCACAACCCCGAGTCACGGCTTTACAACGTAGCAACGACGATGACCTAACACGCTCCCCTCTGTCATTAGCACGGCGGCTCTCCTGGCTAATTGATTCAGCTGCTGTCTGTTTCACTCAGCAGTGCTGGAGGAGAGTTCCAGAACAGCTCCGGTACGGCCACACGTCTCCGTTTGCCTCAGAGGAGGTGGAAGGAACTTTGACCGTGCCAGGGCCAAACCCAAGCAGGAAGAGGGAACGCTTGATCACATTCAAACGGACGACATGTTTTGATCCTTTCTCCACACTATTGGAAGCGTGCTAAAAAGGGCATTTGCAGCGTGATTATGCGTTCAGAGCCACGCAAATCTTCAGCAGTAGCTCCAGCGTTAGCGGCAAGGCCCTTGTTTCTTCCTATCACGATGTACTATTATGGTCTGGCGCAATTCAAACGGACGGCGGTGACCTATCGGACTGAGGTTACTGTTTCGACAGGCATCATCACGTCTTCCTTGAGATGAAGCCGGGAGAAATGTCAACATTCAGATCCCGTGAATCCCGCGTCGCTTCCTCGGACGCAAATCATCCAGTCAGACGAGGAACGGAAGATCGGAGGAATGGAGGAACGGAGGGATGACAAGCGGATGGGAACAACGACAGACGAAAGAGGCGAAACGAAAAGGCGGCGCTGGTGAGAGAGCAGAGACACAGCTGGCCTGGAGGTGGAAAGAGAGAGAGGGATCAAAAGAAGTACAAGAACATTGTGGAAGACTGACGTAGAGAGAGAGAAAGGGGGGGGAGGGAGGGAGGGAGGAAAGAGGACGGAGAGAGAGAGAGAGAGAGAGAGAGAGAGAGAGAGAGAGGGAGAGAGAGAGAGAGAGAGATGGGCTGGAAGTGGAGGGACGGGAGGAAAGAAGGAGGGAAGGGAGACAGCAGGAGGAGACAGTGAAGGGTGGAGAAGGATTGAGAGATGGATTCTGTGCTCTGTTAACCCGCCCACCCCAGGCTCATCTCCATCTCCTGATCGACCTGTCCGTCACGCCGTCTCCAGGGAGACCAGAGAACATGGCGCTGAATCCTCTGAAGGGTGGTGGGGGTGGAGGGGAGGGGGGTTTGGAGTCAAGGCTGACGCTTTTCAGCGATCATGACTGTTCTAGAAGACTTCTCTGTTACGAGTTTGTCTTTGGCGGAGGTTTGTTGGGGAAAAGCGGCGCTATTATGAAGATGGATTTAATCTGTTTCTCCGATATTGGATTTCTCCTAAAGTGTGGTGTGCTGTGAGTGTGTTTTGGGAGCCTATCTTATCCTAGCCTAGCGTATCCTAGCCTAGCTTATCCTAGCCTAGCTTATCCTAGCCTAGCCTAGCCTAGCGCACCACCCCCTCAGCGAGGCTCTGCTGGCTAAACTGGTCCGTCTGCTTCTCTGACCATCCTGCCAGCCTCCCTCCCTCCCTCCCTCCCTCCCTCCCTCCCTCCCTCCTCCCTCCCTCCCTCCCTCCCTCCCTCCCTCCCTCCCTTCCTCCCTTGCCGGGTCTGGTTGGTGTGGGCTGGCCCCGTCCACATGCAGGGCCTGGTGCTGGCAGCAGAGCCCCCAGAGGGCTGGTGCTGCAGCCAGGCTGGCGTGTGGCAGAGCTGGCAGCCGTGACGGTGGCCACCCCAGACACGGCCAGCGACTTCCCTGTCTCTCTGCTGACCCTGGCGCAGCGCTCGCTCTGTGTCGGCCTCAGCGTGTGTCTCTCCAGCACGGCTGCCCTGAAGGGCTCGACACAGCCCCCCTGGAGGGGTCGACACAGCCCCCCTAGAGGAGTCGACACAGCCCCCCTGGAGGGCTCGACACAGCCCCCCTGAAGGACTCGACACAGCCCCCCTGGAGGGGTCAACACAGCCCCCCCCTGGAGGGGTCAACACAGCCCCTCTGGAGGGGTCGACACAGCCCCCCTGGAGGGCTCGACACAGCCCACCTCTGTGGGATCCAGCCTGAAGCGTCTGAAAGGGACATCGGCATTTTGTATGTCTGGTCTTTGTGTAATTTGTCATTTGTATGTTTGTTTGGGGCAGTGGATGAGGGGGTGGGTTGTGGGTGCTTATTTTGTTGTGCTTCACTGGCAGGGGTGTGTGTGTGTGTGCCTGCATGTAAGTGTGTGGGTGTGAATGTGGTGTGTGTGCTCATGCCGGAGACCTTGTGGGTGTGTGTGTGCATGCAGGTGTACAGTGCGTGTGTGTGGGTCTGCAGGTGTACAGTGCGTGTGTGTGTGGTTCTGCAGGGTGTACAGTGTGCGTGTGTGTGTACGGCCTCACGTGTGTGTGTCCGGAGGAGTGTGTGAGCTCTGTCACGTGTCGTGTCCCAGGCCCAGGGAGACAGATTAATGACACCCGCTCGCCCGTGTCCCTGTCACACCCCCTTCCAGGCTGCCGTCCCCAGAGACGAGCCTCCGCAGAAACACACTGATCATCTGGATGTGGGGGGGCGGAGCAGGGGAGGAGCAGGAATGTCCCCCCCCCCACCCCTTCCACCATCATGCAGGGCCCCTTCACTGCTTCCTCTGGGACTGCTGCAGGACTTCTAAACTGGTTTCAAGTGAACGGTTACTGGGACTCGTCCATTACACCCTCCTCTTACAGTACCCGTCTATCTGAAGCACCTCCTCCTCCTCTTGTCCTGCCCTCCTCTTCTCATCTTCTCCTGCCCTCCTCCTCCTTTCTCTTGGCCTCCTCCTCTCCTGCCATCCTCCTCTTCTTCTCTTCCTACCTCTTCTCCTCCTCTCCTGCCCTCCTCCTCTTCTATACTCCTTTCTCCTGCCCTCCTCCTCTCCTTCCCTCCTCCTCCTCCTCTCCTGCTCCTCCCTCGTTCTCCTCCCTTCCCTCCTACTTGCTCCTCCGCTCCAGCCTCCTCTGAATACTGTAGATGTGTCACACTTACTCCCATAAAGATGACGGCATTTCTCTCCCTTTTCTGTTGAGGATCCATATATTATATATTATATATTATACTGTGAGAGTGATGAAGTGCTTCATGGTTAGGGTTACCAGAGGGCAGAGGACAGATTGGGTTAGTGTGATGAGAGTTGAGAGACTCGTTCAATCCCTATGCTCACATTCCACGGCTCAATAATCTAGGAGCCAGAGAAAGAGAGAGAGAGAGAGGAGAGAGAGAGGAGAGAGGAGAAAGAGAGGGGCGGGAGAGACGAGAGAGAGAGAAAGAGAAGAAGAAAGAGAGAGGGAGACGAGGAACGAGAAGCAGAGAGATACGAGAGCGAGGAGAGGGAGGGAGAGAGAGAAAAAAGAGAAAAAGAGGGGGAGTGGAGCAAGAAAGAAGATACGCATATATCGTATGCTAATATCTACTATATCTATATCCTCGCTATCTCTCTATCTCTCTCTCTCTCTCTCTCTCTTGTCTCTCTCTGTCTCTATCCCTCTCTCTACCCTCTATTCCCTCTCTTCTGAGGCATGAGAGGAGTGACGGCCCGTTCGTGATGAGCTGGTCTCAGCTCGTCTCCACAGCCATCGCCACGAGCCATCATTATATCCGTTACCCACAATGCCTGTCGCCAAGCTGGCCAGTCACCAGATCAGGCGTGGCGGTGGTGGCAGCGCTGGGCGCAGATCATTGTCCCCACGCTCAGTCCTCCCCTTCTGCCAACGCTCTGATGCACAGATCCCTGCTCACTGACTCACATACACAGAGAGATTGTGTGTGTGGTGTGTATGTGGGAGGTATGTGTGGGTGTGTGTGTTTGGTAGGTAAGGTGAGGACAGCAGTAACAATGTCATGTGACGTGTACACTGTGTGACTCTAAGCCTAAGGTGAGGTTGAGTGTCACAACCAGCCCTCTACAGGCCATCAGCCCGTCTTCAATCAACCTGGAAAATACATTCAAATCCACAAAAGGACATGCTCAATCGATAGACACCCTGTCGAACACGTGCTTGGGTTCCACAGCACCATGTGAGGATATTCCTCACATGTGGGGTCTACGTGCTTGTCAGGTAAAGCCAGTGGAGAGCTGAGCTCGTAGCGTTTTGCAGTGCACACACTCTACGTCTCGCAGCCATAACGGAGCCTCGTTTAAACCTACATATTAAAACGCAGCTCGGAGACGCCTCCGAGCGCAATCCTCCTTCTGCTCATTATCTCTGCTCGGGAAAAAACCATCACGTCCCGTTTAGTGTTTGAGACTATTAGCCGTCCCTGCACGGAGTTTTGGTAATGGGGAAGTGTGTGTTCTGTGTGTGTTTTGTGGTGGGTGTCCCGGTTGTGTATGGCGAGTGTGTGCAGGGTTTGTGTGCATTGGTTTTGAGTTTGAATTCAGTGTGTGTTATGGTGTGTGTGTGTTGAGTGTGAGCTCAGTGTGTGTGTGTTGAGTGTTCGTGTGTTTTTGTGGGTGTCCGGTTGTGTATGGCGAGTGTGTGGTGGGTTCGTGTGCATTGTGTTTTGAGTTTGAATTGGGTGTGTGTTCGATGTGTGAGCGTGTCTGGAAGTGTTTCTGCTAGTTAAGCGAGCAGAGTTCCTGACACACACGGGCCTCACGCATCCGGGAGGACGTTTGTGTGCCTGACAGAGAGCGGGGTGCTTCCTCTAATTGGAAAATCTCCTCCTAAAGACTTTAAGAAACCTCATTTGTGTTCCTGAGAGCAACATCAAATTCAAGTGGTGCGCAGAAAACAGAGGGAAGAGGAGGAAGGGGTGGAGGAAGGAGAGGAGGAGGGAGAGGAGGGAGAAGAGAAAGGAGGGAGGGAGAAAGGGAGGAGGAGGGAGAGGAGGGAGGAGGGGGAGGAGGGGAGGGGGAGGAGGAGGAGGGGGGGAGGGGAGGAGGGGGGTAGAGGTGGTAGAAGGTAGTCACACACACACACACACACACACATCCCCACCCTCCCTTTTGTTACGGTCACAATCAAACACAGTCCTGGAAAAGCCACGGCCTCACACCTCACAGCGCCCCCTTCCTCCAGCCTGAGGAACTGCAGTCACACAGAGCCACCAGACGCACATGCCAGCCCACCACGCAACACAGTTTTGCGTGACCTCATTGTGATCCTCACCTTTTCCTCCTGGCGACCGTTTCATAAAATCAAAAATGTTTTTTTTTAAATGTGCTCGTCTGAGAAACACTGTTGAAGTATTGTCTGCCGCAGGATCGCAGCTGACAGGAATGTTCATGGGTTCTGCATGTATTTGAAGCAGTTGACCTTTAGATAGCCTTTTACCTTTTCCCGTCTTACAGATAAGCATGGCGCTATGCTCCCTGGCCACGCCTGGGGGTTGTAGGTAGATGTGCTAAACAGATTTACAAGGGTGGCTGTCGTCTATCTCAACGGTAGTAGAGCATTTGACTGCAGATCAGGACTTTGCAGGATTGGATAGTGTGTCTGACATGTGAATACGTCACATCAGATTCCAGTTCGGATACCATCCTGTGGGTTCTATCCAGCAGATCCCAGTTCCAGTATACTATAACCCAGCCACACAGACGGTTGCCCCCGCCAATGTCAAGACACCAGCCCCCTTCCAATCATTTGTGGCAGAGTGTGTGCGCATGGAATAGGATGTTCGAACCAATGTTCAAATGAGGCCTCAAACTTACCTCATTTATCAGCCAGCTCTCTCTCTCTCATCTCTCTCTGTCTCGCTCTCGTTATCTCTCTCTCTCTATCTCTCTCTCTTCTCTCTCTCTCTCTCGTTTCTCTCTCTCTCTCTCTCTCTCTCTCTCTCTCTCTCTCTCTCTCTCTGTGTGTCTCTCTCTCTCTCTCGCTGCCAAGAATAACAAGAAAATCTCTCTCTGTTCCATACCCAAGGTCGATAGAAGACAGGCATACAAAGGAACACGCCATAAACCAAACAATCTT
This sequence comes from Mallotus villosus, assembly GCA_903064625.1. NCBI lineage: Eukaryota > Metazoa > Chordata > Actinopteri > Osmeriformes > Salangidae > Mallotus > Mallotus villosus. Next base: position 6,575 of record CAEFZP010001631.1, read on the forward strand.
AAGCAACAAGATGACTTTTGTCAGAAAATGACTTGACCTTGAGGCTCAGAACAGTGTTAGAGTGTGGAAGCGTTTCGTCGAGCAAACCTGACCTGAACTTTAGTCTATGCAGCACACCTGCAAAATCCTTGGAGCTAACATTCTCTTAAGATACACCAGCTTGTTTTGTGTCCTCTGTACTGCACAACCGCTTTGCACATGATGGCTGTTTGTTTTGTACAGTTGAGAGGACATTCAAGAGTTTGAGACAGTTTGACACGGTTGGGAGCTTTCAAATGATTTCACAAATGTGAACGACTTCCTGAACGGCCATGTGAATCTAATTCATCATTTAAACCACTGAAACATTACTAGAATAAGTAGGACAACTATATTGTGACATTTCTCTTTCAAATCGTTTTTTTTCAACGAAACATGTCACCTTGTTTTAGCTCAGGCCTAATGGCCAGTCAACATCCGTGTGAGGTGTGTAAAGATGTGATGTCGTGCTGAGCGTCCTGGGTCCCTTAAACGAGCATGTTCACAGTTAACGACACAGTCTGCCTCTTCCCTCCAGCCGTTGTCCTCCGCCCCGCCTGTTAACCCCGTGACATCTGTTATCGTTAGCAGAGGCGCTGTTTAGCGCCGAAGCTACGACTCTGAGCGCCACGTTGTCCGAGCGCTGGAGTTGAGGGTTCGGAGAAGCAGGCTTCGCTTGAAGCTGGAGAGGAGAAGAGATGAGATGCAGGAGGGTCGATAAGACCAAGAGAGGCTTGATCTCGTTTTTCTCCAAGATTTGACGCTCGGAGATCAAGGGGTCAAATTCGACAGCATCCGGACCGTGTTGGAGGGAAAAGGAATCACAGGAGTTTCTGTGGTGAATCGTGGACGGGGACGAGGCATTTTCTTTTCCCTGTTTTGTGTTTTTAGGGGCGCGCGTCTCCACAACGCGACTCTGCATCGAAGTGAAAAGGTTTCTCTTTGCTGGAGGCTGTTCCTCCTGGTACCTCTCGTCTAGGGATTTCTCAGGGAGGGCTGAGTGTGTATTTCTCTCAGGGAGGGCTGAGTGTGTATTCTCCTACTGCGGGTGACCTCTCACCTCTAATCTCAGAACATTGGGTCAGAGCAGGGGGCGGAGCCAGATGGTGAAAACATTGTGGGTTTAGCCCCAACCCAGGACTTAGTTATGGTTTGATATGAGCTTAGATCGGAAACGTCCTCATTTAATACAAGCACGCAAATGCTTTGAGCTTTATATAATATTAACATTGCGTTGAACTCATATTGTCATATTTGTCAAAAATTACAACCCATATTTTGACCTATAAGATTCTGGGCTTTTGAGGAAACATACGGGGCTCAAGCCCCAGAAGCCACACACCCCAGCGCTCCGCCCACAGAGAGGTGGTTTATCATCGATAGTTCCTGTACATCGGATCCGTGAAGTATCGTCATGGCGATGACCAGCGCTGATGATGAGGATGTCTAAAAACAGATTTGTTATTTTCATGAACATTTATGTTAGGGATGCACAACCCCCACCCCTTCACACCCCCGACACACACACACGTTTTATCCAGAGCCACCAGTGAGAACATCTGTGAAAACACGATGAGGACATTGGAGATGATTATGTCCCCTGAGAGAGCAGATTCAGCCCAGTCTCGCCCAGCTCTCAGATTGGTTCATCTCAGACAACAACCCGGAGACACAGATGTTCTTATTTTGATCATTATCTTGTCATTGTTTACTTTATAGGTCACAATGCCGGTTCATTGTACTCTCAAAGGTTTTTCTTTTTACCGAAAGCAAAACTGTAATCGTGAGCTGGTTTTTCATTGGTGCCAAGTGAGGTAGAGGTGTGGTAGAGGTGAGGTAGAGGTGAGGTGGAGGTGATGTGGAGAAGGGTTGAGGTAGAGGTGAGGTGGAGGTGAGGTGAGGTGAGGTGGAGTAGGTGAGGTGGAGGTGAGGTGGAGGTGAGGTGAGGTGGAGAGCTGAGGTGAGGTGGAGGTTAGGTAAGGAGGTGGAGGTGAGGTGAGGTGGATGAGGTGGAGGTGAGGTAGAGGTGAGGTAGGGTGAGGTGAGTGAGGTAGAGGTGAGTAGTGTGAGGTGGAGGTGAGGTAGAGTGAGGTAGATGGGTGGAGTGAGGTGGGTAGTGAGGTGATTGGAGAGGAGTGAGTGGGGGAGGTGGAGGTGAGGTGGAGGTGATGTGGAGAGGAGGTGGGTGGAGGGTGTGGAGAAGGGGTGAGGTGGGGGTGAAGTGGAGGTGGGAGGAAGTCGAGCTTAGTCTTCTGTTCCTCATGAGGGAGAGAAGGCACACACACACACATTACAGACACACGTTACACACACACACTACAGACACACACACACATTACAGACACACGTTACACACACACACATTACAGACACGCGTTACACACACACATTACAGACACACGTTACACACACACATTACAGACACACACGTACACACACATTACAGATACACACATTACTAGCTCAAATGGCTAAACATTTGGAAAAAAGAGATATACTGTATTAGTAACCTGAGGTAGAGACAGAGAGAGAGACGGAGACAAAGAGGGCAGAGAAACAGAGAGACAGAGAGAGAAGATAAATACATACAGAGACCAAAAAAGAGAAAGAGAGAGGGGCAAATAGAGAGAATGAGAGAGAGAGAGAAAAAAGAGAGAGAAAGAGAAAGAGAGAGGAGAGAGGGGCAGTGCAGACGGGGAGACATGGTGAGACGAGTGAGAGAACAGTGGAATACAGAGTAGGAGAAGTAGAGAACGAGAGAGGAGGGGGGAGGGAGGAGAGGGGGTTAGGGGAGGGGCTGTTGTAGAACGAGAAACCTTTATTAAATCCCCCCCCCCACACACACACAAACACACACATCTTTTGATATTGGGAGTTATTGCAGAGGAGGAAACCAATGTGAGCACAAGCAAACTCAACACACAAGACCTCCCACCTGAGCACTGCACAGGGCCACACACGGGAATCCAACCCATGACCTTCTTACTGTGAGGCGGTAGGGCAAGGCACCGTACCTCCACATAGTTGAGAATGGGAGGAGGGGAGAGGGGGAGAGCGGGGGAGAGCGGGAGAGAGTAGGGGGAGAAAGGCAATGACATTAAATCTGTGGCTGAAAACAGATGATTTCCTATTTAACACTCCATTGAGTTCCCTGTTTTTCTGGGTCTTGGTGAGGGCTAGGATGGTGGCAGTTCCCCGGTTTGCAATAACACCCTTCCGACTCCTGCTCCTTCAGACACACACACACACACACACACACTTTCCCACCCGCTGCTTGTATTTCCCCTGCATGGCTCCTGCCAGAGACAATATCAGCTTTCACCATCATCCTCATCCTCACTTCACCTTCAATCTCACCTTATATGACCACTCTCTCACCCGCACCCTCACCCTCACCCGTCACTCTCGCATCCTCGTCGCAGCCTCGTCTCAGCCTCACCCTCTCATCCTGACCCTCCCATCCTCTCTCATCTTCACCCTCGCACCCTCAGATGCACGCTCTCATCCTCTCTCATCTGTCACTCTCTCATCTTCACTCTCTCATCCTCACCCGCATCCTCTCTCATCTTCACCCTCTCACCCTCATATGCACACTCTCATCCTCTCTCATCCTCATCCGTCTCATCATCCTCATCCTCATCCTCATCCTCTCTCATCCTATCTTGCTCATCCTCACCCTCTCATCCTTTCTTATCATCCTCTCTCATCCTCTCTCATCCTCATCCTTGCTCATCCTCACCTCTCATCCTTTCTCATCCTCATCCTGACTCATCCTCACCCTCTCATCCTCGCTCATCCTCACCCTCTCATCCTCGCTCATCCTCATCCTCTCTCATCCTCATCCTCACGCTCGTCAGAATACATGAAGGAACTGGTTTGAAAGGTGACATTTATCAGCAGATGCTTCTTTCTGGGAGCTGTTTGCAGCAAGCTGGTACTGGAGCCTTTTATTCTATCCAAGAATAGACGGAAATACCAAGCATGACTGGAGAGAGGAAAGGAGGGAGAGAAGGAGAGGAGAGAACAAGAAAGAGAGAGAGAGAGAGAGGAGAGAGAGAGAGAGAGAGAGAGAGGAAGAAGGATTGTTTCATGTTTCCTACACACAGTGCATAACAGGGCCTTTTTGAAACGACACGCGGCCTTGGTACACCACTGTCCGACCGAATCCAGTTAGCACAAGCAAACAGGGTGTGTGAGGAGTGGGTAGAGAGGATGGAGGGAGGGATGGAGGGAGGGAGGGAGGGATGGAGGATGGGAGGGAGGGAGGGAGGGAGGGAGGGAGGGAGGGGGAGGGAGGGAGGGAGGGAGGGAGGGAGGGAGGGGGAGGGAGGGAGGAGGGATGGAGGGAGGGACAGACGGAGAGATGGTGGGGAGATGGGGGAGGCCTGACGTTGGCCTAATGAGACCCAGTGGAAGCCTGGCCTCCTTTAGACTGTTTGCTAAACAAAGAGCCTGGCAATTAAAGGACAGATTTCCCCCAGGAAAAAAAGGAAACGTGAAATTATCCCGGCTTGTTAAACCTGCCACTTAATTTCAGTCAAATTATTACTTATGATCCTAGGGGCCTGTGGGCTAATTGTTTTCACTCTCTTTCTCTCTCTCCCCCATCTCTCTCCGCTTGTCTTTCTCTCACACACACACACCACTTTCTCCTCAGTTTAGTTTGAAGTGACAGGGAGAATCTGCTCTGTATCTGTTAGATGTCTTCATCAGTGATGCCTCTTAACCATGTAACGCCTCAGATAGAAGCAGCTGCAACTACGTTCCACAATGATGACTTACCGGAGAAGAAATAGTCACCTGACTGGTCACCTGACCGGTGACCTTGCATCTAAACAGGAAGTTCACTAGTGGCTTTTAAGTGATATTATCCAAAAAGTATTACTTTTTAATCAAATATAATTAATGTCGTTTTTTTCTGGTTCAATACAGTCACCTTAGAGTCTGAACAGAATATGTACAGGGCTTAAAAGAGTATATTTGTGAATGTACAGGGTTTCATGTTGTCTGTATTTACAATTAAATAGGCGGATTTATAGTGTTAATAACAAATGTAAAGACGCTTCATAAACTCTGCATGTTTGTTCAGGGCTTTAGAGTCTGTCGGTTTGGCGGCATCCACAGAAAGATGATGCGTCTGTTTCAGAGACAGAGAACAGTGAACTGAGCCCTGACGTGCGAAGCACATTTTCAAACTGAAGGATTCATCTTTCCGACGAGCCTGGCTCTGGTCGGACCAGCCGCTCATGCTCACACCTGCACGCGGTTCACCAAAACGTCGCTTGCCGTGCGTCCCTGGTGCTGGAAGGGCTGAGAAGGCGTGTAAATGATGGCACAGTAAATGCACAGGGCTTCAGAAAGTGGTCTACGTACAAGGTTTCTCAGGAAGTCTGGATGTGCACGCAGAGGACTTGACTGCCTACCAGACCAGTCGACACTGAGTGATCCTCCAGACCATCGCTAATTAAAGCGCTCTGTAATTACGTAGGGAGGAAGAAGAGATCAGTTACGTTGATGAAACTGTCCTGACATAGAGAGGAAAGCTGTCCTGGTTGCGACTGCGAGGTGCGGCCCCTAAATAAATCACTGGTTCTCCGGAAGCTCTGATGAAAAAAAAAGAAAAAGAAGAGAAGCAGATCACAAATTCACACACTCACCCGCACGCACGCACACACACTCACCCGCACGCACGCACACACACTCACCCGCACGCACACACACACACACACACACACACACAGACACACACACACACACACACACACACACACACAGACACACACACAGTATTTTACACTCCCGCACTCAGATACAAACCTACACATTTTGCACACAGCTACACACACACTTATACACACATACTCTACACACAAAGATAAGGATAAAAACACATAATACACAGGTACACACACACCTACACACACACTGACATGCACACACACACACACACACACACACATATCAACACACCCCCAGCTTCAGCACAGCAGATATGACCTAAATCTGATGAAAAATAGCCCTCCTGCGTCCACACAAACTCCCAACATCATTCAGAGCCTTCCACCTTCCCACAAACTCCCAACATCATTCCAGAACCTTCCGCCTTCCCACAAACTCCCAACATCATTCCAGAACCTTCCACCTTCCCACAAATCCCAACATCATTCAGAACCTTCCACCTTCCCACAAACTCCCAACATCATTCAGAGCCTCCCACCTTCCCACAAACTCCCAACATCATTCTAGAGCCTTACACCTTCCCACAAACTCCCAACATCATTCCACAGCCTTCCACCTTCCCACAAACTCCCAACATCATTCCAGAGCCTTCCACCTTCCCACAAACTCCCAAACATCATTCCAGAGCCTTCCACCTTCCCACCCTGAGGAAATATCAGGCAGAGGATTAACTTTTCCAATTTGTGAATTGAAACTGGCGTCATTGTCTGCGTTTAATCGTGGGCTTGTTTCACTCACACAACACAGGGGCCCGAGGACGCGGAGGCAGGCAGACATGCGAGTGCTGTGAGGAGAGGGATGGATTAAAAATAATATTGTATCACGTCCCCCTGAAAAAGCTCCTAATCTCATGAAAGACAATGAGAGAAAGACTCCCTTGAATAGTGGAATAATTACAGAAAATCTATTACGGCCCGGCTAATGAATTTAAAGAGTGAGAGATCATTTTCTCCAAGGTGCTCTGTGGATTGATAACATAATAGGGAGAGCATAATGGCTTTTAGTGCTGAGAAGTATCGCTGTTGTAACCGTGGGTGATGGCGTACCTGTGGGTAATACCTCTGATCCTTCATTGCACTCTCTACATTCACTGTTCCTTCCAGGGGCATGGGTTACTCTCACGATGTGGGTGGGACGGCTTTTTGTTCAACGTGGATCAATATATAACTAACTATGATGTCGGGCCGGAGAAGACTGGAGGGCATGTTCTAACCCTTCAACATGCTGATATGTCGGGGTCATTCAGAGGTGTACATGCGAGTGCACTGAATGTGTGTTTTAGCGCGTGTGTTCCCGTGTGTGTGTGTGTTTGTTCCTGCCTGCGTGTGTGTGGGTGTGTGTGGGTGTGTGTGTGTTTATCGGTTTCTGTGAGCTCTGAAGGATTCATCTTTTGATTTACTTTCAATTACCGAAAGAGGACATCAGCAGGGAAAACGACTGCCAAGACAGTAGCCAATTATCTATTGTTGTTGGGTTATCTCCGCCCCCGAGGACAGGTGATTGGCAGGCCGTCAGCAGTGGAGGCCTCCTGCCTCTCAGACAGATTCACAAACCCGCGCTTCGACTGACAGACTGCGAGAATGAGTCTTCTCTTTACCTCGGATCCCTCTGGTCAGTCTTGCTATCAAACGGCGGCAGGACAATGTACAACATGTCCATTACTGTGTGTGTGTGTGTGTGTGTGTGTGCGGTCCTATGGCTGTGAACTCTTCCTCCTCTCCTCCTCTTCATCATCACTCAGGGGGTGTCCGGTTGACAGGAGCGGAGCTCGTTCCCCGGCCTCGTTTAGGAGTCATGGCGACAGATGGGATGAGAGAGCACATATTGTCATTACAAGGGAAACAGCAGCCGTAATAATGATAGGTTATACACAGTCGATTTCCTCTCCCATCGAGCCGGCGTTCTCGTGACAACATTTTAAAACATAGAAAAGGTGAGAGGCTGTTGTTATTCGCTTTCAGACGCGTTTTGAACCATTTTACCTCCCAACACAAATTACTTTTAATTCAACAGCCAGAGTCTACATTTAAAGTTGAGGGCGCCACTGGAGCGATTTTCAGGAAAATAAATACAGTCGCCGAGGGAAAGATTTAGGAGAAGACATTTTATATCCGGTTAAAGGAGAGAACATAAAACCAATCTGGGATTTTGCCAGAGGCAGAGTCACGGAAATAAACAAGCAGCCTTGAGGTGTTTCCGTCTGCCGGTGTTCACCAAATGTTTCATGTGAGGAATGCTGTTTGATAAGTCATAGCAGACAGAATCAGCGTGCAATTTGTGCAATAAAGGTGATTCGTTGGCCTCGGGGGGCTTATTAGTCGCTTTGCTTTCGGTTGTTAGGAAAACGCCGCGGACATTTACATGGACACCCGTAGATAGAAGCATCTGGCTTCTCCCAGGACCGCAAATCCCACAATGCTCGGCAGCAGACCACACCAGCCAGAGTGATCGACACCTGTACTAAGCCTGTAGATGTCGCGCTCTCTCTGCGAGCGGGAGAGGGCTAGGTGCGCGGGGGAGCTGGGGGAGAGGGGGCGAGGGGTGATGGGGCGAGGGGTGGGAGGGAGGGCGGGCGGGATGCGCGCGAGAGCGCTCGAGATCGAGCGCGCGATATACGCTAGATCGTATTCTCTCTCTCCCTCACTCCCTCCGTCTCTCTCTCTCTCTCTCTCTCTCTCTCTATCTCTCCCTCCCTCCGTCTCTCTCTCTCTCTCTCTCTCTCTCTCTCTCCCGTCACTTTCCGTTCCCTGGAGTCTGCCACATGGCTGTAACAAACTCGTTACTCACAATGCCAGCCTGCAATAACACCCACAGCCAGGCCAATTTTATGATTCATTTAGCCCAATAAAGGGCCTTTATTAAAGTTTACTTACTTATCGATAATAGGCTCAGTGTTATTTGGTTGGGGGCCTGGAGCTGCATTGGAGGTGATGGAGAGAATAGGGAGGTGATTGAGAGAATAGAGAGGTAGAGGAATGGAGAGGAACTGAAGCATGGGCTGCCTGGCCTGCTGAGAGAGCTACCTGCATGTAGAGTACACACACACACACACACAGACACACACACACACACACACACAAACACTCACACACACCCTCACACACAGGCAGTAACACACACACAGAGACAGTGGCACATACACACAGAGGCAGTAGCACACACACTCAAACACACAGAGGCAGTGACACACACATTCAAACACATAGAGGCAGTGACACACACACTCAAACACACAGAGGCAGTGACACACACACTCAAACACACAAAGGCACGCACACATGCAACACTTGTACACACACCACTGCCCAAACTCAATTTCCCTAACTACCAATTTCACAGAAGTATGCTCCACTGCTGTTCCATGCACAATTAGACATTGCAGACTTTTCCATGTCAGAGACAGCAACATGGCAAGAATTTGTTTCCCCTGTTTTCCATATGACGTCTCATGTGTTGGAGAAGGGAGCGTGGAGGCAGAAGGTGGGATCGTGGAGTCAGGGAGTAGGAGGGGAGCGTGGAGGCAGGGGGTGGGAGGGGAGCGTGGAGGCAGGAGGTGGAAGGGGAGCGTGGAGACAGGAGGGGAGCGTGGAGGCAGGAGGGGAGCGTGGAGGCAGGAGGGTGGGAGGGGAGCGTGGAGGCAGGGGGTGGGGAGGGGAGCGTGGAGGCAGGGGGTGGGAGGGGAGCGTGGAGGCAGGGGGTGGGAGGGGAGCGTGGAGGGGAGAGTGGAGGCAGGGGGTGGGAGGGGAGCGTGGAGGCAGGGGGTGGGAGGGGAGCGTGGAGGCAGGGGGGTGGGAGGGTGGAGGCAGGGGGTGTGAGGGGAGCGTGGAGGCAGGGGTGGGAGGGGAGGTGGAGGCAGGGGGGTGGAGGGGAGCGTGGGAGGCGTGGGGAGTGGGAGGGGAGCGTGGAGGCAGGGGGTGGGAGGGGAGCGTGGAGGCAGGGGTGGGAGGGGAGCGTGGAGGCAGGGGAGGGGAGGGGAGGTGGAGGCAGGGGGTGGGAGGGGAGCGTGGAGGCAGGGGTGGGGAGGGAGCGTGGAGGCAGGGGGTGGGAGGGGAGCGTGGAGGCGGGGAGGGGGTGGGGCAGGGGGGGGGAGGGGAGCGTGGAGGCAGGGGGTGGGAGGGGAGCGTGGAGGCAGGGGGCAGGAGGGGAGCGTGGAGACAGGGGGTGGGAGGGGAGCGTGGAGGCAGAGGGTGTCTGGGTCTTTTAGGCATGGCTGAGAGGATAGAGTGAAGAGACCCAAGGCTGGAGGAGTGCCTGGTGGGGACTAGTGTGTGTGTGTGTGTGAGTGTGTGTGGCGGGGGGAGTGGGGGGGTGGCAGGGGGCACTGTTTGGCTGGTGGATGGCAAGGGGCATCGTTTGGCTGGTGGGTGCTGATTTTAATCAGGAAGGCTGGAGATCCAGACACCCGGAGGACCGTGGCATCACATCACATCACATTACAGACCAGGGCCAAACACACACACACACGCATGAATCAACAACCAGTCCAGAAATACCAGGCTGATGATCCCCCCAGCCCTCTGCTGCCTCCATCACTGGGAGCCTCCAACTCTGTTCAACCCCACGGAGGGAAGAAGTGACACCCTTATTCTGTTTATTCACTTGCTTTCACGGTTTCCACTTCTCTTAACGGCACGGTCAAATGACCTTGTTTATGATGACCTAGGAGGCGGTATGGTGGGTGTTGGACTGAATGCATAATCATTTAATTCACTCGCTGAAGTTGTGGTGCTGTGCGGTGTTGTGTGGTGCCAGCAGCGTTGTCTCAGATGGAAACTCGTTCTGCCATCTTGGTAAATCCCTGCTAGAGATAATTATGTAATGTCTCTCTGTACCAGCTTTCAACCTGCTGTCCTAGCAAGTTAGCTTCTGTCCTAGCAAGCTAGGTTCTGTCCTAGCAAGCTAGCTTCTGTCCTAGCAAGCTAGCTTCTGTCCTAGCAAGCTAGAGTCTGTCCTAGCAAGCTAGCTTCTGTCCTAGCAAGCTAGCTTATGTCCTTCCTATGCCTCTGCTAGCTAGCTTTTTTCTTGTCCATATCTGTGCATATCATACTGTATGTGGCTTTGGGAGCCTCAGTACGCCACTGAGCACTCTCCCTAGACACTAGCAGGACGCCATCTTTAAATAGCTTCGATGCTTGGTCTCACTTAACAATGGGTCGATGGTCTGTCCTTCCTGTGTCTCCAACCTAGCTATCTTATTTCCTTCCTGTCCATCTGTCCTCGCTTGAGCTAGCTTCTCCCTCTCCTGTCCATGTGTCCTATAGGCTCAAGTCCTGCGTCTGTCCAAATTAACTAGCTACTCTCTTCCCCGTGTCTCTGTTCCAGCTAACTAGCTACCCTTCTCGTGACTCCGGCCGCCACTTGAGCGTGCAAGAGAGTCTCCCTGCGGGCGCAGCTCTGTTTGTGAGGGACTGCTGCTCGCATTGATCAGCCTGTCACTCCGGGGCCTGCCAATCAATACATCTGGCCGGAGCTGGTGTCAACAGGGATTAAATGAGCAGTGACTGCCGCAAGCAGGTTCGGGGAACGGACGCGTGTTCTGTTTGGTCCGAGTACCGAGTACTACGTTCCGCTATCGCTACTAGCGACCAGCTGGGTCTCTGTCAACAAGGCTTAGGGTTCAAATCTGTTTACGGTTGATCATTTTAATTATAACTAGCACGTCCATCATCTTAACCTACAGTTGATATGTTCAGAATTTTGTAAGTAACCAATCAACTGTATTATTGGTGACAATATTATTTTAGTCTACAAAAGTTTACACTTTTTTTGTTGCTATTGTTGGTATTATTGATCCTTTTTTAATGTGCTTGATTAAAGGTGTGCAATTCAAATTAAACCAGTGTCAGGAATGTATCAACTGCAACCTAACCCAGCCATGCTGATAAGGGCTTCGTCCTAGAGTAAGATGCCCTGTCGTTCTTTACACGTGAGGTACACCGTTACAAAATGAAGAGCAAGAGCAGCATACCAGCAGAGCCTGTCGTCATGGCCTGCGTCATGAGTCGCTGTGTGCCTGGGGCCATGGGCGTGCCTCTCCCAGGGTGTTTATATTTCAATCAAAGCTTCCAGGGCCCAATGAGAACCCTCCTCCCCCCCACCACCACCAATCGGCCGTCTTGACTCGCCTCTCAGGAACAGCCGTGTACCTTCGCCCAATCTCTCTCTCTCTCGTGAGGCTGCAGGCGTTAGGCCTGCTTGTCCTAACTCGCCTCCCTGCTCATTCCTCGAAAGGAGTTTACAAAGAAATCCATTCACACCATATTTATCCCCAGTATTTCTCAGAAGACAAGCACAGTTCAACATTCCAAGTTCTATGTTCCCCTCAGAATAGACCCTGACAGTTCTATATTCCAAGTTCTATGTTTCATTCAGAATAAACCATGACAGTTCTTTCTTCCAAGTCCTACGTTCCACTCAGAATAGACCCAGACAGTCTAAATCGGTATGGAACTCCACACGACCAGACGAGAGACAGACAAGGGAGTTTAGACTGTTCTTTGTTTCCATGGTGATGTTTATGAGACAGCAGGTCGGAGAGGGTTGTCTGCAGATGCCCTGGCGTTTTAACAACTCATAAAAAGTGTCGAAATCAATCGGAGTTTAGGAGATTTAATAAATCGTTCTCTGCATGAAGGGGAAAGGAGTCGAGAACGAGGCGGGGGGGGAGAAATAGACAGCACCGGGGGTAATTTTCATATTGGCTGACACAGGGGAAAGCTGCTTTTAAAGTGTTTAGCTTTAATTTCATTCAGGAGTGACATAATTGATTTTAATGAGATGTTTATGGTGTGAAGTGGCGGTGTTGCTAAATCATTCGCGAGTCTGCCTGTCGGGTGCTTCTGAGGGCCCGCGCTGAGGGAGTCGCGAGAAGCGCTCGAGCCCATGCTGCCAAAGCACACGCCTGCCTCTCCTCCCTCTTTCCACTCTTCCCTCACTTAATTTTCCTTTTTTTATTCTTACTCGCATTTATTTTGCCAAAACACTCATGCGTTCAACCGTTCCGCTGTAGAAACAGAACGTTTTCTTTTTCCTTGGTGTGTTCTGACGCCTTCAGGCAGTAGTAATCAGGTTGCGGTGGTAACGGTTAGCATCGGTGTTGCTATGTGACACCGGTGCAGCTCTGCTCTTGTGTTTTGTTCTCATCATCCGGACCGTCTGTCCTCTCTTCCTACACGCGAGACATCACAGGATGTGAAATATCACAGACCACTCATGCGCGTGAATGTTGTGGGAGGAATCAAGGATTTCCTGTACTCATGTTTATCACAATTAGTAGATCAGCTATTGCCTCATTATTTGTTCATAATTGACATATTCATTCCTTATATATCATGTGTTATTGTTGTAACTCATATTGTGTCATGTGGACGGTGTAATGAATGAACACCTGGTACGTAATCTTAGTTTTTCAAAGTTCACACATTTGTTATTGAGAAAAATATATAGGATTAATTAGATTTCATTAGATAAACTTCATGAACAAATAAAACAATAGGTCATCTACTGGTTCTGATTAACATATAAGCATATAGAAAATAATTGGTTTCTCCCACAATCTTCCCTGGCTGGCGATTACAGTTACATAGACAGAGATCTCTAGTCTTATTTTAGTAAGTACATGGTCTTGTGTCAGGTGGTCTGGGTTTGAGTTTGCCATCCTATAGCATCTCTGCCTTCCCCGACCCCACCCCCTTCCTGCTGTCGCCTATCACTCCAGTAAGCCCATTGGCTGTCGCGTCCGCACTCCAGTAATCCCATTGGCTGTCACTCTGCACTCCATCACTGCTGTGGGTGATTGACAGGTTTGGCATGTCCCAGTAATGGTAACTCTCCCCCGCGGGGTTTGTGTGTGTGTGTGTGTGTCTCGTCGGTGTGTGGCTTTACAGACAAGTGGCTGGGTGGCAAGACTGTAGCTGAGGACAAACTGCTCTCTCTGCCATCCTCCCCCGGGAGAGAGGGGGCGGGCAGGGCACAGCTGGCACCGTATCAGCCGGCACTGTCGTGACACCCCTGCCTCCAGAATGTCACCCAGCCTCTAGTTAGTTCACACCCTCTCCCTGCAAGGCCTTCTAAAGGAGACATTATTAATATCACACTCTCCTACATCCCCTTCTCCCACATGTCTGGAGGAAGGCAGATTGATGCTGATTGAAACGGGAAGATAGGAAAACACACACGCGCAGACACACACACAGACTCACACACAGACTCACACACACGCACACACACACACACACACACACACACACACACACACACACACACACACACACACACACACACACACACACACACACACACACACACACACACACACACACACACACACCAGGAAGACTCTCACACACACAAACACACACACACAGACAGACTGAATGACTTGTATTCTTCAGCAGTCACACACCACCATTATCATCCAACTGCATCTTTATCTGCAACCTTTCTACACCCAATCAGAGCTCAAGCTGAGGGAAATGACAGGTTTGAGGGTGATTTGTTGAGCAGGACAGCGGTTTCCAACACAACCCCAGGCACCATTTCCTTACACAAGACGCACAGAGCTGTTGTGATTGCTTTTCAATCAAGCGAGACAAACACTAATTAGATTTTTTTTTGTGGAGGGACTGTGTAATTAGAGGGTTCTGTGCTGGAGCGTGGATGACTGGCATTTCTCTGATATCATCTGTGATATTTCCCTTTCTTAGCTGTCTGTTTACTGTCTGGCCGCCGTCACAGCTTTAGGCCGCCCTGCCAGACAGCAGAAGGTGTTGTGTAGAAAGCCTCCAAGCTTTTTTCCCCCCTTGCAGAACAACGTTTCAGTGTTCAATTTTTAAACATAGGAAATGTTCATGGTTTCCATGTTGGTTTTTGTACAACAATGACGTCACGATACATCAAATACATGTAATGCGCGTCATCAATTGAGGACGCAGCAAAGATTGTTGAATGCTAATGTTCCGAGCGTAGAAAATCTGTCAAGTTCCTTGACAACCAGCTACTCAGGTCCATGTCACAAGAGACGACGTACATAAACACTCCACAACTTCCACAAAAGCTCCAAAAGGCTTACAGTAAGACGCACTTGTTCAGGGAGTACAACGGAACTTAGGAATGATTTGCTGGACCTGATGCTAGTTTCCTCCAGGATCCCAATGACTCTTATTGAGAGACTTGTTGCTCTTGTTGTTCAGTTGTAACGGTTTTACATTATTGTACTCGCTGTGAAATATTTTACTGTTGATTGCTTTTCTACAGGTACACTCTTGCACTTTTTGAGGTTCATGTTGTTTAATTGTAACTCTTTTAACTGCATGCTCTTATGGCTCTTCCCTTTGGCACTTCTTTGGTTTTTCACAATGTATGCTTCATGTTTGACTACCTGCAATGTTGGGCGATATCTCGTTGTTATGATCAGTGACCTATGCACTTTTGTAAAGCTCTCTCTTGGGAAGTCGCTTTGGATAAAAGCATCTGCTAAATGCATAAAGGTAAATGTAAGTTCACGAAACAATCCTGGTGCTCAGTCAACACTGTGACATCTCCTGTGTGACCTTCTCCCTGTGTGTCGTGCTGGCTGACCCCTGACCCCTGACCCCCCCTGACCCCTGACCCTGCGTGTGCTTGCCTTGCAGACGGACGCCGCGCTCATGTATGATGCCGTGCACGTGGTTGCCGTGGCAGTGCAGCAGTCTCAGCAGATCACAGTCAGTTCCCTGCAGTGCAACAGACACAAACCCTGGCGCTTCGGAAACCGCTTCATGGCTCTCATCAAGGAGGTGGGGTCCCCGCTGCAAGCACACACACACACACACTCCACACACCCACACACACACACACACACACTCCACACACACACACACACACACACACACTCCACACACACACACACACACACACACACACACACACACACACACACACACTCCACACACACACACAGACACACACACACACACACACTCCACACACACACACAGTCCACACACACACACACACACACACTCAAACACGTACACGTTATGTACACACACATACATACATACACACATACAGTACCAATTAAAAGTTTGGACACATTTGGTACTGTATATACACATATGTACACATACATACAGACATACATTCACACACTCACACATGCACATACACGCACACACATGCACTTACATACACAATCACAGACACTCACACGTACGCACACACACACAGGCAAACACATACTTAGACACACACTTACCATTGTACAGTATGTATGCGTGCGTGTATGTGTGTGTTGTGTGTGTGGTCTGCTGGTGCAGCAGGTATACCCCTGGTCCTCTGGTTGCAGGCTCACAGTGATGAGCCTGGTTCACAGTGATGAGCCTGGTTCACAGTGATGAGCCTGGCTCACAGTGATGAGCCTGGTTCACAGTGATGAGCCTGGCTCACAGTGATGAGCCTGGTTCACAGTGATGAGCCTGGTTCACAGTGATGAGCCTGGTTCACAGTGATGAGCCTGGCTCACAGTGATGAGCCTGGTTCACAGTGATGAGCCTGGCTCACAGTGATGAGCCTGGTTCACAGTGATGAGCCTGGTTCACAGTGATGAGCCTGGTTCACAGTGATGAGCCTGGCTCACAGTGATGAGCCTGGTTCACAGTGATGAGCCTGGCTCACAGTGATGAGCCTGGCTCACAGTGATGAGCCTGGTTCACAGTGATGAGCCTGGTTCACAGTGATGAGCCTGGTTCACAGTGATGAGCCTGGTTCACAGTGATGAGCCTGGTTCACAGTGATGAGCCTGGCTCACAGTGATGAGCCTGGTTCACAGTGATGAGCCTGGTTCACAGTGATGAGCCTGGTTCACAGTGATGAGCCTGGTTCACAGTGATGAGCCTGGTTCACAGTGATGAGCCTGGTTCACAGTGATGAGCCTGGCTCACAGTGATGAGCCTGGTTCACAGTGATGAGCCTGGCTCACAGTGATGAGCCTGGTTCACAGTGATGAGCCTGGTTCACAGTGATGAGCCTGGTTCACAGTGATGAGCCTGGCTCACAGTGATGAGCCTGGTTCACAGTGATGAGCCTGGCTCACAGTGATGAGCCTGGCTCACAGTGATGAGCCTGGCTCACAGTGATGAGCCTGGCTCACAGTGATGAGCCTGGCTCACAGTGATGAGCCTGGCTCACAGTGATGAGCCTGGTTCACAGGGATGAGCCTGGTTCACAGTGATGAGCCTGGCTCACAGTGATGAGCCTGGTTCACAGTGATGAGCCTGGCTCACAGTGATGAGCCTGGCTCAGGCTTCACAAGGCCTCTCTCCTGCTACAGGCGTCTGTAACTCCTCCTGATCTTGGCTGATTCCTCCTCAGTGTGCCGGATTCTGGAACATTTCCTGTCAGGGAGAGAGAGGGCAGCCGGCCTTTCCCCTCTCTTCCCCTCTCTCTTTCTTTCCCCCTCACTCCCCCCTGTCTCTCTCTCTCTCTCTCTCTCCCTCTCTCTCTCCTCTCTCTCTCTCTCTCTCCCTCTGTTGCTGATCACCTTGAACCTCAAACATGACTACAAGCCATGTATGGGCCTAAATGACTTCCTAGTTGATACTCACCTCGCTGTATAACTGCAGTTCTCATACAAAGATAATTCACTTTCTGAATTTCTGGTTTCTGAATGTTATGGTGATTCTGGGTTCTGATGGTTCTGGGTTCTGATGTTCGGGTTCTGATGGTTCTGGGTTCTGACGGTTCTGGGTTCTGATGGTTCTGGGTTCTGATGGTTCTGGGTTCTGATGGTTCTGTGTTCTGATGGTTCTGGGTTCTGATGGTTCTGGGTTCTGATGGTTCTGGGTTCTGATGGTTCTGGGTTCTGATGGTTCTGTGGGGTCTCCCTGTGCTCCAGGCTCACTGGGACGGCCTGACCGGCCGGATCACCTTCAACAGGACCAACGGCCTGAGGACGGACTTTGACCTGGACGTCATCAGCCTGAAGGAGGAGGGACTGGAGAAGGTACACAGAGTGTGTCTGTCTGTGTGTGTGTGTGTGTGTGTGTGTGTGTGTGTGTGTGTGTATGTCTGTGTGTGCGTGTGTGTGTGTGCGTGTGTGTTACTCACAGTAGAATGCATGTTCATGTGGGTATAATCACTCAGAATTTCTTGCCAGCGCCATAGATACTGTAATCATTCTTACACACAGCTGCACACACACACTCAGACAGGCATGCACACCACACGCACACACACACACACACACACACACACACACACACACACACACACACACACACACACCACACACACACACACACACACACACACATGCCTATGTGCCTCTCAGCAGCTCCTGACCTCCCATCTCTGTGGTGCGTGTGTCTGCACCTCCATGAATAATTTACTCTATTAATAAAAAAACCCTTCAGAAGCCCTCCAGCCTCATGAAGGCTGAATTAAAGAGTTGATTTGCAATTACAAAGCCCATCTCTAGCCTCCACTCTGGGCTCCACTCTGGGCTCCACTGTAGCCGGGCCTCAGAGGCCCCCAGGACCCCCGGCCCCTCCTGCTGCCTAGGGAGGAGAAGGTGGAGGTGAGGCTAGGGAGGAGAGGGGGAGGTGAGGCTAGGGAGGAGAGGGGGAGGTGAGGCTAAGGAGGAGAGGGGGAGATCAGAAGAGGCCAGGAGAGAGAGAGTGGGGTGCTAGGGAGGAGAGGGGGAGATGAGGAAGGCAAGGGGAGATAGGGGATGTAGGGGGAGGCAGGGGGAGGTAGGGGGAGGTAGGGAAGGCAGGAGAGATAGGAGGCAGGGAAAAGGAAGGGGGAGGCAGAGGAGGCAGAGGAGGCAGAGCATCAGAGCGATCTAGTGGGCATGAGGACCCTGCAGACACATTCCAACACACTACCTCAAGGCCTCCTCCATCCTCCGGTTCCTCTTTCCTCTGTCCCTCCTCTCTCCGCCACTTTCCCACAGACTAGGGGCAGATCCTGATACTAGTCAGTGCTTACATCACTTCCTGCAGGGCTGAGTCCCAGAGCACACCCCCGGACAGAGTTCACTCAACTGTCAGCCGTGTCCCTGGGCGGAGAAATATTGTACAAACACACACACTCGCACACTCACACACACACACACAAAGCTCCGTGGGCTGAACTGGTGCGTGTTTGTGTGTTTGTGTGTGTCAAATCCACGTCATGAATCAGCCTGTGCCAGTAGGTGGTAGAATGTTCCAGATCTGTGGTGTGTTTTCCAGATCGGGACCTGGGATCCTCCCAGCGGCTTGAACATGACAGAGAACCAGAAGGGCAAGACGACCAACATCACCGACTCCCTGTCCAACAGATCCCTGGTGGTCTCCACCATACTGGTGAGCTAGCGACTCCTCGCGTTAGCGACTCCTCGCGTTCTTTCTCTGGAGCGGCGGGGAGCGTCTCTTCAGAGCTCAAGTTTCCATTTCAACACTTATTTCTGGAACGGGCAGATGCTTTGATCCAAAACAACATACACATTGTGGAAGTAGAAAGTCCAGCAGGAACGTAGGGTCAGACCTGGGTAGTTCCTACGGAGGGTCAGACCTGGGTAGTTCCTACGTAGGGTCAGACCTGGGTAGTTCCTTGCTCTGGGCAGAGGCAAGGAGCGGTCTGCATTTCCCAGATCATGACAGCAGCAGCATCATACAGATTCAGTTCGATACAATAATTCTTTATCGTCCTTGGAGAGAAATATTGTGCAGCGTAGAAAAACCAAAAGAAAGAGAATAGAGAGAGAGGGACACCAAGTTTCTTTTCAAGTTTTTTTTTCCGTGCATTTTTTCTTTTCCTGTTAAGTTTTGACACGTCTGACTGAATCTTTACGGCTTCGTAGAGAGAACCCAAGGCTGTGTTCTGTACACTGGAGCGTAGCACAGCACTCCTAAGCACTCAGGTTATCACAGCACTCCAGAAGACTTTCCAATTGGGTGAGAATGGTTTCGGGCAGGGCTAATTGACTGATTGATTGTCCAATAAGATTTCACGGTTTACTCCTCTCCCTCCCATCTATCGTTCTATTGGAGAGTGCTTTCTCAGACCAGTGGTGTCAAACTAAAGGATTGATAGGGATGTTGAATTGGGTTCATTGAGGTGTCGAGTGCCCCGGGGGTTAAACTACGTGAGCTTTTACTGAGTCTTCATTCACTTCATAGGCAATATGTTTCACGCTGTTGAACTGTCATCTCATTCATGTGTGCTTGTGTGCTTGTGTGTGAGCTTGTGTGTGTGCTTGTGTGTGTGCTTGTGTGTGTGCTTGTGTGTGTGCTTGTGTGTGTCCTTGTGTGTGTGCTTGTGTGTGTGGTTGTCTGTGTGCTTGTGTGTATGCTTGTGTGTGTGGTTGTCTGTGTGCTTGTATGTATGCTTGTGTGTGTGCTTGTGTGTGTGTGCTTGTGCGTGTGCTTGTGTGTGTGTGTGTGTGCGTGCGGGGGGACGCGTGCGAGCGCGTGCCTGATTAATCTCCAGCAAAAAACGGAAACTTCTAGAATGAAGAGAATTAAGTCGAATTTGTGATCCTATTATTACGAACCAGAGCGTAAAAATAACAATATCAACCAAATTGTGGGTTGTCATTATTTGTCGCGGCTCTCTGTTCTCCTCTGCGCACGCTGTGCAGTGATTGGATAGCTGTTATTAGTTAAGAGTCTTCAAGGCTGTAATTGCCATATCAGGATTGAGTCATGGGGAGATCTGTGGAGGCAGGGCGAGGGGATGACAGAGGAGGGAGGGATGACATTAATTGGGTTTGTAACGACTGATTGATGCCCACTTTTATCTATCTTCCTGCTGCTGTATGGGTAAAGATATAGCTGGAGCAATAATTCAAGTTTGCTCTTTTTCTGTTTTTTGTTGTTGTTTGTTGTCTTTTCGGTTGGAGGCCGGGCTGTCCGGGGGTATCCTCCCAGAGATGGGTGGTGCCCTTGTGGGCTGTGATTGGTTGGAGTTCGCCCAGGTTGGAGGCGCCCCGGTGGTTCGCCGGGTAGAGAGTCTTATCACAGGGTCTCAGGTTCGATTCCAGCCCGGGCCATTTCCTGCATGTTTTCCTCTATTTCTCTAGCTCATGCTCTCTCTATCTCATGCTCTCTCTTCCTCTCTCTTCCTCTATCTTCCTCTCTCTTGCTCCCTCTTGCTCTCTCTTGCTCTCTCTTCCTCTCTCTTCCTCTCTCTTCCTCTCTTTTGCTCTCTCTTGCTCTCTCTTCCTCTCTCTTCCTCTCTCATACTCTCTTTTGCTCTCTCTTCCTCTCTCTTCCTCTCTCTCTCTCTCTCTTTCTCTCTATCTCCCTCGCTCTCCCCCGCTTTTTCCAGTCTATCTCTATCTGTCCTTTTCCATTAAAGCAGTAAAACGCTCAAAAAACATCTAAAAACATACATGTCTTTAGGGCGCTAGGCTGGTGTTCTGTGCTGTGGCATGAGACAGTGTGGTGAGACATACATGTCTTTGAGGCGCTAGGCTGGTGTTCTGTGCTGTGGCATGAGACAGTGTGGTGAGACATACATGTCTTTAAGGCGCTATGCTGGTGTTCTCTGCTGTGGCATGAGACAGTGTGTGAGGAGGATTAAGAGAGCGGGCACTACTTTACCATAAAGTACTACCATCTAATTTTATAGCAATGCTAATAGCAACATTATTAGTTACACTGAAACTGCGGTGAGGTACACTTCATTATGGTGGGACTGTGAGGGGGAGAAAGATAAATAGAGAAAATGGCTGTTCAAATAGCGCTGAATTTGTCTCCCATTTTCAAAGAGGCTTGACTCAAAAACAGAGTCTGAGAACTACAAAGTAGCAGACTCCTACTAATATCTCTGCTCACATCTCAAACGCTGCTGAACGCCTTCGAAATGTCAAGTACAAAAGTTGTCTCAGGGGAACCAATCATGGCAGTCTATTTACAGCAGTATCCCTCCTATAGGCTGCTTCCTTGTGTGGGAGGGGCCAGTCTCTGCCAATAAACGTTTAGTATTCTAGACGCGAGAAGCAATTAATTAAAACAGAATTCAATATGAGTGTTTTATTTACTTGTTGCTCAATCTACCAGTCACCCATCAGGGTGAATTAACTGGTACAAACCTGCTCCATCTCAGTAGTGCATCCATGGATCAAAGATGCCACGGGGAGAGGGGGACAAGAGAGGGAGAGAAGAGAGGGAGAGAGAGGAGAGGGAGGGAGGGAGGGAGGGAGGGAGGGAGGGAGGGAGGGAGGGAGGGAGGGAGGGAGGGAGGGAGGGAGGGAGGGAGAGGAGGGACGAGAGAGAGAGAGAGAGAGAAGAGAAGACGAGAGAGAGTAGAGAGGAGAGAGGGAGAGAGAGAGAGCGAGGGAGGGAGGGCAGGGAGGGAGGGAGGGAGGGGAGGGAGGGAGGGAGGGAGGGAGGGAGGGGGACGGGGAGGGAGGGAGGGAGAGAGAGAGAGGGAGAGAGAGGGAGGGAGTGGGACAGAGCGAGAGGGAGAGAGACAGCGAGGGAAGGTGCGAGAGAAGAAAGAGAGATGATGAAAGTTAGACATGACATCAAATTTTAATGCTCCCAGGTCTGTTCTGGTGGTTGTGCTGCTGTTGGTATTCTGAGGGAAGCGTCTCCATGGGGACGAGGGAAAAGCAAACAAGCTCCAGCTAAACTCCGACTCGCAGCCTCACAAAACCGCGCCTGGTTAAGAAACAGATGTGTAATATGAATTTATTAGACCACGTTAGCAAACAGCCGCGTATGTCTCCATTAGACTAAATGCTAGTGTAATCAAACATATGCTGCTAGCACGCTCCACCCTGTTTAGAATCTATGATCCAAGCTTTGGTACAGGATGGCTCTCTCAAACCCTATTGGCTGTTTGTATTGTCCTCCAGGGTCCACTCAGGAACCTACCAGTAAACAAGATCGACTGTCCCCTGATTTGGTCTCTGTTTAATTAATGAATAACGTGTGGTCGCTTCGGCAGACGCTTTGATCCAAAGTAACATCGAGGTGGAGGATTCAAACCTGTGATCTCTAATTCTGCAGTCAGTTTCTCTAACCACTAGGTTATCCTCCCAGATCATATTAACAGTGTTTTATAAAAGACCCAGCATCACATTTCTAGTTGACTAGAAATAAAAATTAAAAATAAAATAAAAAATGACTAAAAATGTAGTTGTCCTCCCATCCTGCTGTCCCTGTTCCAGGGCAGTCAGGAGCAGTGGTCGGCCGTGTATATCAAGGCTTTCCAGGCCCAAAACTGGCCAGGAGAGCCATGTGTTCTGCATCTTTTTATATCGGGGTTCTTTGTGAAGAAAACCCCATGTGATCACCATGCAAACTCCACACAGAAAGTGAGATGGGTCATTTGAGAAGTGAACAGCGCGGCACGCGGGAATCGAACCAGGAAAACTGGTAAACAAGGAAAGTTTCAGTCAGGATTCAGCCCAGGGGCGAATCAAGGTTCTCACTTTTGGGGGGGCTAAGCCCCTAGATGAAACCTGTTATTTTTCCTGTGACCCAGCAAAATTAGGGGGGTCTCTGGGGGCATGTTACCCCAGAATACATTTTTGAAAATATCATTTTAAATAGTGTCCTCTAGGGGGTTTTAGGAAGAGAAATTAACACATTTAGAATACAAATATGAAAAAAAGAAAAAAATGCTTTAAAACAAAAATTTTTGTTTGGGGGGGGGCTAATGAAACTTTTGTGGGGGCTCCAGCCCCCCCCAGAATAGGGCTAGATACGCCCAGCCAGTGGGAAAACTCATCGCCACAACCCTCCCTCTGTCAGGAGAATCAATACAACTAAAATAAATCTTATAAAATCTGTTTTTTGCCAGGGATGATTTAGCATTTTCAGGGAGAGGGAGATATCTCTGGAGCAGAACGCGAGATGCAGTGTAGCTTTAATTAGGTTTGTTACACGGAGATAGCTCGTCTCTCTTCTCGTCATCCTCTTTTTTAATTAAAGATGGCGTGGTGCTGTGTCTGCAGGGTCTCTCTACGGGAGACAATGAGCTGGAGGGAGGGCGGACGGACGTGGGTGCGGGGAGGAACGGGGGGGTTGGGGGTCGGGGGGGTGGGTGGGGGGCATGTGAGTCCTCCCACACTCGTGTGAACCTCCGTCAGCCTCTTCCACCGCGCTCTGACGCGTGTCTGCGCCTGGCAGATTATGCACGGCGTTAACAACACATGTAAGGCCACGCAGCGCCAGCCTCTGTCAGATTAGGTATGTGTGTGCCGCGCGGGCGCACGCACGGGTCTGTGTTTATGAGATTAATTGGGATTAAACGGCCTCTGGAATACCATGCAGCCGTAAATCAAACGGTTCGGATTCTGTTTCAAAGAGGATTTTTTCTTTCTTTCTTTCTCGAGAAACCGGGGTGAGGGGGGTTAGTGGGGGGTGGGGTCTGACACGTTCGCTTTTCGCACGGTCTGGATTCGGAGTCGTAAATCTGTGAAATACTCTGCCTCCACTTCCTCTGTGAGTGAATGAATGCTACGGCAGAAACACCACCATTTCCTCACCTGATTCATTTTCACCACAACATCCCCACGTCCACAACAGAGCTGCTCTATACACCAGGTGCAAATGAGCAAACAGGAGCAGCAGGTTCGCAGGGAAAAGTTGTCTCTGCCAACGTTTAAAAGAATCCCTTTTGGACTTTGGAGAGATGGTTTGACTTCACAAGCTGCTAATGGGATGACAGAAAGGCACACTGTGCTAAACGGGCCAGATAACAGTTATTCCAACAGGCAGCTTTGCACCACAGAGACTGCAGTCTATTAAGGGAAAGATTTTCCAAGATATGTCCAAGAGTGTGAAGTGGGGGGGCTCTGGAGGGAGCTTGTAGTGGGGGGTGGCAGGAGATTTGGAGGAGGGGGGTGCTGGGGAATGAGGCAGGGGAGGCTGGGTGTTGGGTTGGGAGGGGGGTGGGGGGTGGCTGGGGGGGGCGCGGGCTGAGAGGGGGGGCTGGGGGCCCTAGGGGGATGAGGGGGCGATAGTGCGGATTATCCGTGTCTTTGTGAGAGACCGTAATCAGAAGAGAGAGTTCCGTACGCTGTGCCACGGCCCACGAGTCACAAACAGGATGTGTTGGCTGCTGCTGCTGCAGTGCCCTGTTACCAGGCAGGCTCCACACAGGGTTTGTTTAGAATGACAATCTGAATGTCTTCTTTGTGGTTGGAGGTGACACAATAAAACACATGTGTGTGTGTGAGAGAGAGAGAGAGAGACACAGAGAGACACGGAGGAGAGAGACCGAGAAAATACTTTCACATTCATTCACGGCTGCTCCGAGGTGCATGTGGAAACCGTCGCTCTGTTACCATGGCGATACACACGTGGGCAAACATTGCGGCTCCAGTCGACAGTCTCCGCTTGGTGGGTTTCTGACAGCGCTGGGGAAAAACTAAAAACGATTTGCGTGCATTCACATGTGTGTGTGGGGATCTGTGTCTCCATGGAAACGCAGAGAGAAGGTACGCTCCAGACATGGCGTGTGTGTCCATGCATGAACGTGTGTGTGCGTGTGTCCATGCATGAACGTGTGTGTGTGTGACTGGTGTGTCCATGCCAGAGTGTGTGTGTGTGCGTGTGTCCATGCATGAACGTGTGTGTGCGTGTGTCCATGCCGGAGTGTGTGTATTGGTGCCTGTGTGTGTGTACAGTCGTCAAGCAGGTCCCTTATTACACAGAAGACCATGATCTCATGGCTGATCCCTTCAAGCCGTCACGGGGTGAAACCAAACACAACCCTTTCAACAGACGGAGAACTCAACAAGGCCACTCTAATCAGGATGGCATCATTAAACTCTCCAGCATCCTGGGTGAGACCGTGCTAACACAATAGCCACATTACTGTGAGTCAAGCCGGTTGTTACCGCGCCCACAACTCTCAACAGCTGAAAGGTGTGAAAGCCGGTGGAGATCATCCTCGTCACCATGCGGTGTTGTGGATCTTTTTGTTCGCGCCACAGCTCTCACTCGCAAACAACACCTGTCTGACAGTTAAATGGGCCTCGCAGAGTAACAAGGGAATACACATACGGAGAGAGACATGGAGGAGGGAGAAGAGGGTGACGTGGAGGGAGGAGAGGGAGGGAGGAGAGAGAGGAGAGAAGAGGGATGGAGGAGAAGAGAGGGGTGGAGGAGAGGGGGAGGAGAGGGATGGGAGGAGAGAGAGGAGAGGAGAGGGATGGGAGGAGAAGAGAGAAGGAGAGAAGAGGGATGGAGGAGAGGGAGAGGGAGGAGAGAGGAGAAAAGGAGAGGAGGGAAGGAGAGGGAGGAGAGAAGAGGGAGGGAGGAGGGGGAGAGGGATGGAGTAGAGGAGAAAAGGAGAGGAGGGAAGGAGAGGAGGGGAGGAGAGAAGAGGGATGGGAGGAGAGGGGGGTGGAGAGGGATGGAGGAGAGGGAGAGGGATGGAGGAGAGAAGGAGAGGAGAGGGTTGGAGGAGAAAAGGGGAGGGGTGGAGGAGAGGGGTGGAGGAGAGGGGTGGAGGAGAGGGGTGGAGGAGAGAAGAGAAAGTAGAGGGATTGAGTAGAGGGATAGAGGGGAGGCAGGCAGTAGAGGCAGGGGGGGAGAGGCAGGGAGGGTAGGGAGCGAGAGGGAACAGCAGTAATCTCCCCAGCTGTTTGTGCTAACAAAGAGGGTGTTGGCTCGTGCTCTGCTGTGCCCGTCTATCAGCATCTCTTATCTGACTGAGAAAGCATCCGCTGGCCAGCCTGCCAAGCCTGAGAGCAGCGCAGAGTCACAGATACGCAAAATGATCTCCTATTATGGTCAGTCTTCGCTCCCTACAGCAGACTCTCTCTCTCTCACACACACTCACACACTGACAGATAATCACACAGATACAGAACACACACACTGTACTGTGCAGAAACACACACACCTAATCACACGGATACAGTACACACACACACACACACACTCCTGGTGTTAGCAGATGTCCTCACCCCCTCTACCCAGTGTGTGTCCAGGCATGCAGAGCTCTCACATGATCCACAGCCTCTGATAGTCCTTATCAGAGGGGAGGACAGACACTAATCCCTCTATCTCCATCTCTCTGCCCTTCTACCCCTCCACCCCTCCCCCTCTCTACCCCTCCACCCCTCTCGTCCTCCACCCCTCCCCCTCTCTCCCCCTCCACCCCTCTACCTCTGGATCCCTCTGTTACTCGACCTCTCTATCCCTCCACCCTTCTATCTCACCTTCCCTCTATCTCTCCGTCACACCGTCCGTCACTCTTTCCCTCCATCCCTCTACCATCCCATCCCTCTACCCTCCCATCACTCTACCCCTCAATCCCACCACCCATCTACCCTTCTATCTCTCCATCTCTCGATTCCTTCCTCCATCTCTCCCTCTCCCCCCCTCCCCCCGCCCACGCAGGAGGAGCCCTACGTCATGTTCAAGAAGTCGGACCAGCCCCTGTCCGGCAACGACCGCTTCGAGGGCTACTGCGTGGACCTGCTGCGGGAGCTGGCCTCCATCCTGGGCTTCACCTACGAGCTGCGCCTGGTGGAGGACAGCAGCTACGGGGCCCAGGACGAGACCTCGGGCCAGTGGAACGGCATGGTCCGGGAGCTCATAGAGCACGTGAGTGTGTCCCGGGGAGGGAGGAGGGGGGGGGATGGATTCAGAGAGGGAGGGGTGGATGGGTGAAGGATGGATGGATAGATTAAGAATGGATAGATGGATGAATGTGATCCACGGGATCAATCATTGATGAATCTATGAATGACTGATCCACACAAATGGATGAACATGACTCGGCGTGCGATTGGGTAAACCCTCTACTGTGGAGATACGGCCACGGAATGCCCCATGGCCTACATGGACACTTGCTGACAGACGGAGAGGGAGACGGGGAAGTGAAAGGGTGGAAGGGGGAAGGAGAGATGAAGGAAGGAGGGAAGGGGGGAGGTGTTGGCAGGGTCAGAGCAGACATATTTCAGTTTAAATGACCAGAGTACATGAGGAGAGAGAGCTTAGATTCTGTCTTGAGTTGTTCCCCAATAGAGCTTATTAAAACGCACACACATGTGGATACACACACACGCCAAAGACCCACGCATGCACTTTCACACACACACACACATATTCGCACACACTCCCATACACTCCCAGTCACACACACACACACACACTCGCTCACACCCACACTCTCACACACACTGCCTACGGACTAGATCATTAAGCTTGACAAACTCCAGCTCCCACGAAAGGATAAGCTGCACGGGCAGAAAAATAACAGTCTGTGCGAGAGCCGATCCAGGATGTGTGACCCCATTAGGAGCGCTGCCCTGGAGCCCGCTCCTCTCCAGCCCGCTCCTCTCCAGCCCGCTCCTCTCCAGCCCGCTCCTCTCCAGCCCTCCTCCTCTCCAGCCTGCTCCTCTCCAGCCCGCTCCTCTCCAGCCCGCTCCTCTCCAGCCCGCTCCTCTCCAGCCCGCTCCTTTCCAGCCTGCTCCTCTCCAACCCTCCTCCTCTCCAGCCCGCTCCTCTCCAGCCTGCTCCTCTCCAGCCTGCTCCTCTCCAGCCTGCTCCTCTCCAGCCCGCTCCTCTCCAACCCGCTCCTCTCCAGCCCTCCTCCTCTCCAGCCCTCCTCCTCTCCAGCCTGCTCCTCTCCAGCCACACCGCCTGGCAGGCGCACCTCCCCCCCCTCACCCATCCACCTCCCTCCTCACCTGAACCCCCGCCACCGTGCCCCCCCTCCCCTCTCCCAGGGTTTTGAGACTTCCAGGGTCCAATCGGCGTCTGCCACCCCTCTCTGGGCGTGCGTGAGGGGGGAGGGTGGTTGGGCGTGCGTGAGGGGGGAGGGTGGTTGGGCGTGCATGAGGGGGGAGGGTGGTTGGGCGTGCGTGAGGGGGGAGGGTGGTCGGGCGTGCGTGAGGGGGGAGGGTGGTTGGGCGTGCGTGAGGGGGGAGGGTGGTTGGGCGTGCGTGAGGGGGGAGGGTGGTCGGGCGTGCGTGAGGGGGGAGGGTGGTTGGGCGTGCGTGAGGGGGGAGGGTGGTTGGGCGTGCGTGAGGGGGGAGGGTGGTTGGGCGTGCGTGAGGGGGGAGGGTGGTTGGGGAGGACAGGGGCTTCTCAGGGAGTCGGGAGTGGAAGGAGCCCACGTCGCCGAGGAAACGGGGAATGGAGTGGAACAGGCTGGAAGTATGCTGTCAGAGGAGTTAAATGAAACGTTCTCCGTTCTGTCAGTTAACACGTCCACTTTGGTTCAGCTTGAATTTGACCTATCCGGGAGAGAGAGAGAACAAGGGAGGGAGAGAGAGGAGAGAAGGAGGGGAGAGAAAGAGCCAGACGGAGAGAGATTACCTCCGAGTATTCGGTTGCCGTGGGATCTCTGTCAAGGTAGCATTGGGCGTGTATGCGAAAACCCAGCGTGTCCCATTTGATATCAGAAATAGTTTGTCATTCATCACAATTGTGGTGACCAAGCCTCATTCAATCGGGAGTGATGTACGGCAACCTTCATGGGACGCGAAGGGTGTTTCTTTGAGAAATGATCCACCTGACCTTGTTGTGAGTGTTTAACACGCACTGAGCAAGAATACGGAAAAGGAGATTTATCAGTCTTGAGAGAGCTGAAGGTTTCAACCCTAGATACAGTCACCTGATTGGCTGGGCAGGCCGGACATGCCTCCTCCATGATTGGCAGTCGGCTTTGACACACTAAACCTGAGACATGAGTCCTCGCCAGCCCGACAAGGGCACGCTGTAATCAAGAGGGATCGCCGCGCTGCTTTGAGACGGGTGTCGAAAGATTGTCCACGCAGAACTAGGCTGAGCCCCACCCAGCCAGTTACAAGGAAGCCACCCCATGCACACTGCACCCCATGCACACGGCACCCCATGCACACGGCACCCCATGCACACGGCACCCCATGCACACGGCACCCCATGCACACTGCACCCCATGCACACTGCACCCCATGCACACTGCACCCCATGCACACTGCACCCCATGCACACGGCACCCCATGCACACTGCACCCCATGCACACGGCACCCCATGCACACTGCACCCCATGCACACTGCACCCCATGCACACTGCACCCCATGCACACTGCACCCCATGCACACTGCACCCCATGCACACGGCACCCCATGCACACTGCACCCCATGCACACGGCACCTGGCGCAAACATCGCCGATGGTTCTACGCGCTGGATGAAGATACATATACAAATCGTTCCGTGTCGCCTAGGCCCCATGTTCTCGATCACTCATGCCTTTCTGCTCCCTGACGCCGGGGCCCTGCAGTGGAGGTGATCGATACCTCCATCCATCCACAGATGGTGGGGGGGGAGGGAATGGGGGGGGGGTTAATATGTTGTGTGTGAGAGAGTGAATTTGAGAAGGAGAGAGAGTGAGAGATAGAGAGAGAGCGTGGGAGCGAGGGAGAGTCCGCACGCAGTATGTCTGAAAGAGAGAGAGAGAGAGAGACGGACGGAGCGAAAGAGTTGACCAGCGAAAGAGAGAGAGAGAGAGAGAGAGAAAAACGAAGGAGAGAAAGAGAGAGAGAGACCAATGAGGATGACAAGCCTCTAAATTTCCCCCTAAGTGCCTTGGGACAGCTTCTGTGGTGTGTAAAGGCCCTGTTTTCCTTAATTTGATTGCCTCTAAATGCTTCCTGCGCCCCCGTCTTGATGGCCTATCCCTCTTCCCTTTTATGTTTTCTGTTGACAGAGAGCTGATCTTGCAGTGGCTCCCCTGGCCATCACGTATGTGCGCGAGAAGGTCATCGACTTCTCCAAGCCCTTCATGACGCTGGGGATAAGTATTCTCTACCGCAAGCCCAACGGAACCAACCCCGGCGTGTTCTCCTTCCTCAACCCCCTCTCGCCCGATATCTGGATGTATATTCTGCTGGCTTACTTGGGTGTCAGTTGTGTGCTGTTTGTCATAGCCAGGTAACATGCCAGTCGCGGTGATCCGCTGCTTCACACACACACATAGAGGCTACATGCTAAGCTAACATGCTAAGCTAACACGCTAAGCTAACATGCTATAACACGTTAAGTCTTTCCCCCACCAGACTATAACCAGGGTGCTGTCTAACACTGAGTACACTGAGTCAACCTCAGTCGACATAGTGACAATAATATATCCGCTCACTGATAAGAGATGTCATGTACTGTACATAATTAACCCATAGTTTAAAAAGTATCATTTCTAAACAAGCGTCTAATGCAATTAGTTGCCAAGACTAACATGAGTGTTAGTCTATTTCTGAGAAAAGTTGATTAGTTGACACAAAGACGAGGTCCCTCATGACTTTGTCTCTTCTGCTCTCATGAACGAGGGATGAGGCTGTTTCTCTTCCTCCCTGGGGCTGTTCAGCTTTCCCCCCGCCGTCTCTCCACACACACACCGCTGTCTCTCTCTACACACACACACACACACACACGCACACGCACACGCACACACACACACACACACGCACACACACACACACACACCGGCCTATCAGCTCCTCAGGAGATAACGCTCGGCAACACAAACCTGACGACGACAGACGGGCTCAATCAGCCGTTTCAGGACTCTGTGTGTGTGTGTGTGCATGCGTGTGTGTGCATGAGTGTGTGTGTGTGTGTGCGAGTCTGCATGAGACTGTGTGTGTGTGTGTGTGTGCGAGTCTGCATGAGACTGTGTGTGTGTGTGTGCGTGGCGCCTGGGTGAGAGCGCCCCCCCCCCTCACCCCCCCCTCCCCCCCCTCGCTGTCCCCCGTGTCTCTGAGTCCGTACTGTCCCTTTTTTATTTCTTTCCTTTTCTTCATCTTGCTCCAAACACGCAAGGTCAGGTGACCTCTTGACGGTGGAGCGCCAGGAAGCAGGTCGGGGGGGTGCAGGGGGGGGCAGGGGGGGTCAGGGAGGAAGATATCACCTCGTGTTCAGCAGAGACCATATGGAGAGATAATGTTGTTATTGTCGAAGAGGTGGATGAACTTTAGGAGGGTATATATGGAGGGATACCGAAATCAATGTTGTTACTATGAGGAGAGATGGATGAGCTGTAGAAAAGTCTGTACGGAGAGAGATAATGTAGTTTGCAGAAGAGGAGGAGATCTCAAATGCTTTGTCATCTGTAGCCCCCTGTAACTCCAGCCCGACTCTATCCAGTCACAGAATCATACACACAGCTGGAAAGTCTGTACCTGTCTTTTTGTGAAGAGCAGCTCACAAACAGTCTAGAACATTCTGGGCTGGGGTTCACTGTACAGACATACTGTTCGCGTTCCTAGATATTTGTGTCTGGTCTTCAGATCTCCTTGTCTAAATGGTGAGCGCCAGTGTAGTAATTCATAATTAAGTCGTGTTTTTTTGTATTTTTGTATTTATGGAGTTAGCATTTTTTGTATTTTAAGATTCTGTCCTTTCATGGTCTGCGAGCTGAGGAGGATGCGTGTGCTTTGTTTAGGCCCGTGTTCTCAGGGAGGGAAAGTAGGCCAGTGTTTTGACGCGCCCCTGGCTCCTTCTGGAGGCTGCTGTCTGGCCCACGTTTGAAGCAGGATGAAGGAAACGAGAAAGAAAAGTTCACGTTGACTCTAAAACTTTCGTGAGAGCGCCGCCTCACCGACCGGCGCCTCCGGCAGTTTTACAGTTAACGCACACGTGGGCTTATTCCTGTTCCCCCCCAATGTTACTGGCGATATGATCACACAAAAGATGAAAAAAGCGACAACTGTCATCTAAGTTGGTTCAGAATATGCACCTATTTTCTTTTACGAACGCACTAAGTAAGTCTTGGGTAAGTTGAAATCATTTCACTCTCGGTCGCGTTAGTGAGCACGATCACGGGACGGTAGACGCATGCGCACGACACCAAACACCTGTTGTTCTGCTCCACGATCCCGTCAGGGAAGGCCACTGCACCTCTCTGTGCGTGCCGCACACGTGCCCGTGCGTACACGTGTATCTGTGTGTGTGCGTGCCCGCCTGCGCGCGTGCGACGCGAGCGTACGGGTGCACGAATGCGGGTGTGTCGAGATTGATCGTGTGCGCGTGTCTGCATCGGCAGGCGAGAGAGAGAGAACGGGAGAGAGAGCGGGAGAGCCAGCGAATGAAAGAGAAAAGAGAGAGCGAGAGAGTGAGAGAGAGAGAGAGAGAGAGAGAGAGAGAGAGAGTGAGAGTGAGAGAGAGAGAGTGAGTGTTCATAGAGAGACACAACACGGGCTGTTTCTAAACTCCAGCCCTGGGCTTACTGTTGTCTGTAGCAGATAAGGGAAACTGCCCTCTGGTTGCTCTGTGAAAACACATAATTACCTTGTTCCTGAGCCGACCCCGTGGAATATCAGCAGTTGTTGTTTTGGTTGTCGTTGCATTTGATGTTTCCCTCTAATGGCTTCCCCTCCACTGTTCCCTCTCTGTGAAACAGGTGGTGAAACAGCTGAAACAGTCCGTATCGTGCGCCACACCTCCACACACATCTCTCTCCATCCATCCATCTCTCCATCCATCTACACACACACCACCACACACGTCTCTCTCTCTCACGCGCGCATAAACAGCTCGCCATAGCTCGGGAATCACATTTCCTGCCCTCTCTCTGTTTCCGCACAACATTTCTAAAGATAACTAAGAGAGAGAGAGAGAGAGAGAGAGAGAGAGAGAGAGAGGAGCTAAGAGAGACGTCCATCGGCAAGCGCTTATCTCTCAATTAACTCCGATTTCACAATGTCTCCGTGAATTTCTTTTTGCGATAGAAACAACGTCATTTTTCTGTTTTCTGTTACCAGGCAGAACATGCCGGTGATTGGCGATGGCGTAATTGGCCGGTTCAGTTGCTCAACATGTCAGGAACATGCTCATATGAAAGGCGCCTCTCTGTTGTTCAAACTCTCACCGCGAGGGAAGAGTAGATGTTCCGGAATGTCAATATGATCACCTTGCATTTGTTCTGTTCTCTACAACAGGAGAGAGAGAGAGAGAGAGAGAGAGAGAGAGAGAGGAGGATGGGAGAGAGAGAGAGAGAGACAGGGAGAGAGAGAGAGAGGAGAGAGAGAGAGAGGAGAGGGAGAGAGAGACGGGGAGAGAGAGAGAGAGGCTCTGGCTATGCTAATCAAAGTCTCCCCACAGCACCCCTCTGAGGTATTGATCTCTGGTAAGCTTATAAATAGAAGAAGGCTATCGCCGTTTGATCCAGGTCTTTGATGGTCTGGAGGTTTCCCACATAGGGATGTGAAGAACCTCCCGCCTCCCCTCCCCCCCTCACCACCCACACACACACACACACACACACACCAGCCCAGCCAGGAAGCAGAGGCAGAACCATCCCAGACTCTGTTGATTCATCTCCCCTGACATTGGCCTTATCATGCGTATCATCGCTTGGGTTTTGGGGGTGGCATGACCCTGCCCCCCATAAACAGATAAAAGCTGCCATTGTTTCTGGCTGCTGAGTCTCCAGACGAGGGGCTTATCTCACGCTCTGACCTTCCTCCAACTTTGGGGCTGCGCGGCGCTGATGACCCCAGATAAGCGCGGCCCGGTGTAATTGGATCAAACTGACAGGCGACGGACGGCCCTCGCTGCCTTGAGAGGCAGGTTAAGCTGCCGTGTCTCGCTTGGTATTCACGGTGGCTCGCTCCTCACACACGCAGTCCCAGACACACACACACACACACAGTCCCAAACACACACACACACAGTCCCAGACACACACACACGCAGTCCCAAACACACACACACGCAGTCCCAAACACACACACACACAGTCCCAAACACACACACACACACACACACATACACAGTCCCAAACACACACACACACAGTCCCAAACACACACACACAGCCTTGGTGTGCCAGTGTGTTCGCGCTGGTGGCCACGATCGTACATGCACATGCCTTCCACCTCCGTCCCCTAGCCCCGCCCACGTCTAGCGGGCTTCAGCCATACGCGGATGGCAACCTCACTCATCCGTGTGCCAGTCATCTGGTAATTGGCTTTTGGGGACATGATCGGGGAGGAAAGAGACCTCTGTAAGGGTGCTGAGGTCACCACTCCCATACATCTCAGAGAGGTCGCAGGTCACATGAACTCAATTTGGCATCGCAAATTGACAAGCAAGCAAATCTGGAGCAAACGGAGGAGGGAGAGAGAGAGGAGGAGGGAGAGAGAGAGAGAGAAGAGAGAGAGAGAGAGGAGGAGGGGATTAAGAGAGTGAGCGAAAGTGGGGAGTGAGAGTGAAAGTGAAAGAGAGAGAGAAAGAGAGAGAGGAGGGGAATAAGAGAGTGCACGAGAGGGTGAGCGAGAGAGGAGAGAGAGAGAGAGAGAGACGAGAGAAGAGGGGGAGAGAGACGAGAGGAGGAGAGAGAGGAGAGAGAGAGAGAGATGGAGAGAGAGAGAGATGAGAGAGAGAGAGACGAGAGCGAGGAGGGATTAAGAGAGTGAGCGAGAGGGGAGCGAGAGAGAATGAGAGAGAGGAAGAAAGAGAGGAAGAGAGAGAGAGAGAGAAAGAGAGGGAGAGAGGGAGAGAGGACAGATTGATTTAGCATCACTAGATTCCTCTCAGAGCGGAATCCTGAGGACATTGAGAGGCCCTTGACGTGAACAGGAAACGGGGAACACACTCCAGTAACCACATCACAAAGCCAACCGCCATTAGCCAATGACAGCCTGCAGTTATTCTCCGTCTGTCTTCGCTTCCAAACTGCGTCCGTACGTTTGTGTGTGGTAACACCGTCTGTCTCGGTGATATCAGTCTCACAACCAGAGGACACGCACACACACTCACCTATGGGAATAGAACAGTCCCCCTTTCTCATAGCAGGCCACAAGAGCACTGTCATATCTCAAGAGTCAAGAAGTAAAACAGTCAAGACACGAGGCACTGAATATTCAATTTGATTAGTCATCCCCTTGTGCCCGGAGTGGGGAAGGCTGACTAGCGGGATCCCCCTCATCCCCCCCTCATCCCACCACTCCAGCACAAACTCAGGTCACCGCGCGTAATTGTATCCCAATCAACCTTCACTAATGTAATGTCACTTTTATTTAACATGAATAAATGGGGAACGTCTTTGCTCGAGAAGGGGCTGAGAGGATCGAGCGAGCGCGGGCGCGGGCGCGGGAGCGGGAGCGGGAGCGGGAGCGGGAGCGGGAGCGGGAGCGGGAGCGGGAGCATTCCTGACGGGTCTGAACTGTTTGATCTGCTGAATTTTAAAGCTCTCCAAAGATTACAAGGATTATTAGCTCCGTTCTCGAGTGACAATGAAGTTATATTCAGATCCCATCGATTACGTTACAAAGCAAATTGCCTTTGATGTGAGCATAAAGACTGGAGCGAGGGAGCTGAGTGGCTGAGTGGCTGAGTGGCTGAGTGGCGAGGTCCTCTGTGATCGAGCCGTTTTCCCGATCTATCTATTGTGATGATTAAATCAGCGGAATACTGCAGGCCTGAGCAAAATACACAATAATATCCTTAGAGGAAGTCGACCGCTCGGAGATCTTTTATCAACCGGGACTCGATGTGATAAAGGATGATTCACTAGACTATCTTCTTTTCTTCTTTTTGGCCTACATTCACTTTTATCGCAACAAAGAATACCATAGTCTCGTATAAATGTCTATATTGCTTAGAATGTATATATTATATATATATATAATGTATATCTATATATACACAGTACTGTGCAAAAGACTACGGCATAACCCCCAAAAAAGCTTACTTTTATAGGGCCGCACAAATACAGAAGACAAAAAAAACGAAACATGTCAGAAATATGAGACTTTTGTACAGTACTGTTCATACACACAATACGTACACACAGTACAGGCGTACACACAAGTAATAGGAAACCCGTACAACTGAGACCTCCAGCATTTCAGTAATCCCCCTAACAGTGCCTTCACCTCACCCAGACCCAGTCCTGCATGGAGTCTCCAGGGTGTCTCCTGACCCAGGCCCTCTCTCAGCACCAGGGACTAACCTCTTTGTGTTTCCCCCGTCTCTCCAGGCACAGAGCAACAGCCTTTTCCCTCCATCTTGTCTCTTCTCCTCCTTTTTTTTCTCAATCAGTTCTTGCGTTGCCTGGAAGTCGAACGTAAATAAAACCTGCCCGTGTGTGTGTGTGTGTTTTCTGCCTTGCAGGTTTAGCCCCTACGAGTGGTATAACCCCCACCCTTGCAACCCAGATTCGGATGTGGTGGAAAACAATTTCACCCTGCTAAATAGTTTCTGGTTCGGAGTCGGAGCTCTCATGCAGCAAGGTAGACGCCTCTGCCTGCCCTCCTTCTCTACAGCTCACGTCCCACTCTTTCGCTGGGGGGCCCACTTTGCCTTTCCCAGGCCCACAGCTGTGCATGAAGGGAGCCTCTGTGCATGCGGAGCTGGCCACGGGGGCAGGCGGTGTCGGGCCGCTGGGTAGGGCCGCTGGGAGCGGAGTCTGGGGGGACACGCCAGCGTTATCGATGGGGGGGAATGAGGATATGTGAATGAGGGAATGTGAACGTGGGTAATGTGAATGGGGGATATGTGAATGGGGGATATGGGTCGAGGAGGTGCAGCATGACTCTTTCAGTCTCCTTCCCTTTGCTTCTACAGCTCCTCTTCCTCCTCCTCCTCTTCTTCCTCCTCTTCCTCCTCCTCTTCTTCCTCTCTGCTCTTCTTCTTTCTCACATCCTTCCTGCCCTCCCTCTGCAGATCCCTGATCAGGTAAGTCTCCGCCCCCCATGACAGTGCGGAGGTCTGGAGTGTGTGTGAGTGAGAGCGAGCCCTGCAGTGTGCCGTCCCCTAGCCTGCCTGGGTCTAGGCTTCTCGCCTCCTGCCACACCGACGCCCATGTCTTCTCAACTAGTCTGCGTCTTCAGGTTGGAGAAAACCCAAGTCAAAAAAAAATAATCGAATAAATGAAAAATCTATCCGATTGCCTTACAGGCGTTTGTACCAGGAAAAATGGAAGGAATTCCTTGAGATCTGAGTTCTTAGACTGGGGTGCATGCTGTCTGCTGTCACCAGAGATATGTTGCATTTTCGAGATGAAAAAGAGCAAAAAATATCACCTGGGCTCTGGTTGCTGTGACGTGTGGGAATGAGCAGTGGAACGTGCAGGGCTGCAGGCTTGAGCTGGGTCGAGACAGAGACAGGACAGCATGGAGGAACTGGCCTGGGCCTGTCTGTCTCTGAACCAGGGCATGGAGGACATGGCCCGGGCTTGTCTGTCTCTGAACCAGGGCATGGAGGACATGGCCTGGGCTTGTCTGTCTCTGAACCAGGGCATGGAGGACATGGCCTGGGCTTGTCTGTCTCTGAACCAGGGCATGGAGGACATAGCCTGGGCCTGTCTGTCTCTGAACCAGGGCATGGAGGACATGGCCTGGGCCTGTCTGTCTCCGAACCAGGGCATGGAGGTGTGACTGGGTGGAGTTGGCGACTCAAATGATTGAGTTTTTGATTTGTTTGTTTACCTCAAGGCTGTTGTTGGCTGGCCGCATGTGACGAGATCGTCTCCTTGCATGCTTAGTAGTACACCCACAGTTAAGAGACGGAGTGATTTTTCTTCCAGGTGTAATTACTGGGAGAGGCGAGTGTCTACGAGACATGAATCCTGCTTCCCTGTAGCGAGCAGATGGTGTGAGACACAAGTAGATGATAATGAATTGTGTGAAACATGATTTATTCATATTACATACGTATTATATGATGTACTGTGTGGTAAAGGTAATGATGAGGTTAGATGTAAGTGTCACAGTGCCAGAGAACGGGCTCGTATATGGAATCAAAATGAAAGATGGGTTGGGGAGTATGTAAAGGAGGGTGTATGGTGTGTGAGTGTGTGTGGTGAGTGGAGGGTGTGTGCGTGTATAGTTGTATGTGTATGTCTATAGGGTGTGTGCGTTTGGTGGGCAGAGGGTGTGTGTGTGAATATAAGCTGTGTGTGGTGTTTATACAAGCTGTGTGTGTGTGTGGTGTGTATACAAGCTGTGTGTGTGTGTGGTGTGTATAAAAGCTGTGTGTGTGTGTGGTGTGTATACAAGCTGTGTGTGTGTGTGTGTGTGTGTGTGTGTGTGTGGTGTGTATAGAAGCTGTGTGTGTGTGTGGTGTGTATACAAGCTGTGTGTGTGTGTGTGGTGTGTATACAAGCTGTGTGTGTGTGTGTGTGTGTGTGTGTGTGGTGTGTATAGAAGCTGTGTGTGTGTGTGTGTGGTGTGTATACAAGCTGTGTGTGTGTGTGTGGTGTGTATAGAAGCGGTGTGTGTGTGTGTGTGCGGGGCGGGCGGCGAGCGGACTCGGTTGAGAAGACGTGGCTGTCAGGCAGGCGCGGCCGTGGCGGCGGCACACCGCGGACCGTCGTCCGCACGCCGTCTCCATGGCGACGGTCGCGGCGGCCCAGCCCTTGCAGAGAGGCTCCCTGTGCGCGCGGCCTGGCCCCACCCCCCCAGGAAACTGTGGGACGTGCTGTTTTGGTCACGACGTTACCTTGGGTACATGACAGTCAGCCCCAACCAGGTTCTGTTTGGGCTCTGAGCCGCTCCTCTCAGCTGGGCTAGCTGGGCTAGCTGGGCTAGCTCCTCTCTGGGGGCGCGGCGGGTAAGAAGCTCCAAGCTGCTCAAAACGGATCTCCTGCAGTAGTGCAACAACCCTGCTATCGCTGGTCCCAGGACCCCGGTTCCGTGTGTGTGTGTGTCTGTGTGTGTGTCTGTGTGTGTCTGTGTTTGTGTGTGTCTGTGTGTGTTTGTGTCTGTGTGTGTTAGTGTCTGTGTGTGTCTGTGTGTGTTTGTGTCTGTGTGTGTCTGTGTGTTTGTGTCTGTGTGTGTTTGTGTATGTGTGTGTGTTTGTGTCTGTGTGTGTCTGTGTGTGTCTGTGTGTGTTTGTGTCTGTGTGTGTCTGTGTGTGTTTGTGTCTGTGTGTGTTTGTGTGTGTTTGTGTCTGTGTGTGTCTGTGTGTGTTTGTGTCTGTGTGTGTTTGTGTATGTTTGTGTCTGTGTGTGTTTGTGTCTGTGTGTGTCTGTGTGTGTTTGTGTCTGTGTGTTTGTGTCTGTGTGAACGCTGTTTGTCTCCGTGCCTGTCTGTGTTCTGTTCGTCGGAGTGGTCTCAGCAGAGCTCGGGGCTGCAGGGGATTCTGGGATGGCGAAGCCACTGCTGCTGAATCATGCTTGACTCTGTGCCCTGGCTGGCTGGGAGTGAGGATGGGAGAGAGGCTGAAAGCGAGACTGTGGTGAGGCTGGGGTGAGGCTGAGAGCGAGGCTGGGGTGAGGCTCGGGTGAGGCTGTGAAAGATTTGGAGAGATATCCGCATTTTCCTTTCCTACTGCCTGGCCTCAGGACCTCAGGCTAACCCCTCCCACACACACACACACACACTCGCAGAACTAAAAAGATTCTGATTGGGTTATTTCGTTCTTTTTAAAAGGACCCCCTGAAAAGATCGTTCAAGAGCCTTGTTTACCAGAAGAACATGTTCTATCCGGAGCTTACACTAGATATATAGTGACCATCGTTCCCCAGCATAAAGCACATCTACTCAGAAAAAGTTTGTTCTGTGGAGTGCTTCTCATCCACTCCCCTCAGACCAGCTGTGACCCCAAACACACGGACAGAAGAGGGAGGACTACCAATCGCCTGCCTGCCCTTCACTCCACCTTACCCTGCGCTACCAGAAGCTGCTTTGCCCTCCGAAAAACACGTCGGAGAGATCATTGATGATTAGATGTCAGAATGATTGATAATGCTCGGGAAGTGACTGAGATCTTAACGGAAACCAAAGAGGACACACAATTCTGTCTCCAGGGTTAAAGTACAGTGTGTGTGTGTGGGTGTGTGTGGGTGTGTGTGTGTGTGTGGGTGTGTGTGGGTGTGGGTGTGTGTGTGTGTGTTTGTGATTGGTGTGCAGCCAGAGCACATGATCAGTGTGAATCTTCAGGCACGGCCACCATGTGGTCAGATGCACATTGTCAAGACCAGCTTTAACCTGCTGCCCATCCTGCCTACAGGTGTGTGTGTGTCTGTGTGTGTGTCTGTGTGTGTGTCTGTGTGTCTGTCTGTGTGTGTGTCTGTGTGTGTGTGTCTGTGTGTGTGTGTCTGTGTGCGTATGTGTACGCATGTTGGTGTGCGTTTGTATTGTGGTGCGTATTGTGTTTATGTGTGTGAATGTTTATGTGTGTGTGTGTGTGTGTATGTCCGTGTTTCTGTGTTTGTGTTTACGTGTTTGTGTGTGTGTACGTGTGTACGTGTTTAAATGTCTGTCCATGTGTATTTACGTGCCTGTGTGTATTTGTACTCCTGTTAAGTGTGTGTGTGTTTAAGTGCGTGCATGCTTGTGTGTGTGTGTGTTTATGTGTGTGTTCTCCAGGCAGGACGCGGAGGCCTGGTCCAGCCCTGGTCCTCTGGTTCTCCTCCTCCCCACCCCAGGGCCAGGCTGGGTCTGACCCCCTGTCTCTGCTCCTCCTGCCCAGGCTCAGAGCTCATGCCCAAGGCCCTCTCCACCAGGATAGTGGGGGGCATCTGGTGGTTCTTCACCCTCATCATCATCTCGTCCTACACGGCCAACCTGGCCGCCTTCCTCACCGTGGAGAGGATGGAGTCGCCCATCGACTCGGCCGACGACCTGGCCAAGCAGACCAAGATCGAGTACGGCTTGGTGGAGGACGGCTCCACCATGTCCTTCTTCAAGGTGGGTCTGTGACAGGTTGGTTCCAGATGTTCTGACTTGCAGGGAAGACGTTGCAGTGGCGTTGCTCGATGACGAGGTTGGAGGAATTGTGAAAAGATCAGAATGCCGACGCTGTGGTAGAATAAGAAACATTCACCAGTTTGTCCCTCTGGGATATGGAGATATAGAGAGCTCTTATAACAGTCATTTAGAAGAAGTCTTTGTTTTGTCATTAGACCATATGTGCTGGCATGACTGTGTTTAAAGTAACTAATACAACAATTTACTAGACTATTTACTAGACTATTAATACGAGTCCATCCGCTAACACAATTCACAACAGATTCACAACACATCTAATGATTAGCCACATCACAGCGATGATGAATGGTTTGTATATATGCATCTTACAATAGAAGCTTGAATTGGTATTTTTTGTTTTTATCTGTTCATCTACAGTTTATCAGAAATTGTGTTTAATAATATTATTATATAATTTAATTATAGTACAAGTAAAGTACTTTCAATCATAATGTGGTAGTAGTCCTTCAGTATTAAGTATAATTATATTCAATAATTGTATTAGTATGATCAGTGTGAGCTCTCTCTCAGGTGTGGAGGAACAGTGATCAGTGTGAGCTCTCTCTCAGGTGTGGAGGAACAGTGATCAGTGTGAGCTCTCTCATAGGTGTGGAGGAACAGTGATCAGTGTGAGCTCTCTCTCAGGTGTGGAGGAACAGTGATCAGTGTGAGCTCTCTCTCAGGTGTGGAGGAACAGTGATCAGTGTGAGCTCTCTCTCAGGTGTGAAGGAACAGTGATCAGTGTGAGCTCTCTCTCAGGTGTGAAGGAACAGTGATCAGTGTGAGCTCTCTCTCAGGTGTGAAGGAACAGTGATCAGTGTGAGCTCTCTCTCAGGTGTGGAGGAACAGTGATCAGCGTGAGCTCTCTCCCAGGTGTGAAGGCAGTGATCAGTGTGAGCTCTCTCTCAGGTGTGGAGGAACAGTGATCAGCGTGAGCTCTCTCTCAGGTGTGGAGGAACAGTGATCAGTGTGAGCTCTCTCTCAGGTGTGGAGGAACAGTGATCAGCGTGAGCTCTCTCTCAGGTGTGGAGGAACAGTGATCAGTGTGAGCTCTCTCTCAGGTGTGGAGGAACAGTGATCAGTGTGAGCTCTCTCTCAGGTGTGAAGGAACAGTGATCAGTGTGAGCTCTCTCTCAGGTGTGAAGGAACAGTGATCAGTGTGAGCTCTCTCTCAGGTGTGAAGGAACAGTGATCAGTGTGAGCTCTCTCTCAGGTGTGGAGGAACAGTGATCAGTGTGAGCTCTCTCTCAGGTGTGAAGGAACAGTGATCAGTGTGAGCTCTCTCTCAGGTGTGAAGGAACAGTGATCAGTGTGAGCTCTCTCTCGGGTGTGGAGGAACAGTGATCAGTGTGAGCTCTCTCTCAGGTGTGGAGGAACAGTGATCAGTGTGAGCTCTCTCTCAGGTGTGGAGGAACAGTGATCAGTGTGAGCTCTCTCTCAGGTGTGGAGGAACAGTGATCAGTGTGAGCTCTCTCTCAGGTGTGGAGGAACAGTGATCAGCGTGAGCTCTCTCTCAGGTGTGGAGGAACAGTGATCAGTGTGAGCTCTCTCTCAGGTGTGGAGGAACAGTGATCAGTGTGAGCTCTCTCTCAGGTGTGAAGGCAGTGATCAGTGTGAGCTCTCTCTCAGGTGTGAAGGAACAGTGATCAGTGTGAGCTCTCTCCCAGCTGTGAAGGCAGTGATCAGTGGGTTGCAGTATGAAGGTGTGTTTAAGCAGACTCCAGACACGCAGCCCCTGGTTGTCTGTGTAAAGGCCCTCAGACAGCGTGTGTGGTGCATTACTATTCAGGACACAAGGGGTGTAAAAAATGAAACCCCTGCCGTTTGGGTAATTATTGACTCAGATTTGTTCAGGAAAAATACATGGCTAATGGTGGCTAATTATGTAAATGCTAGCATGGGAGTGGTTTCATCACAGCACATCTTCTCTGTTCTCTCTCTCTCTCTACTCTCTCGATGCTCTCGCTCTCTCTCTCTGCTCTATCTCTCTCTCTGTCTCTCTCTGCTCTCTCCTCCCCTCCCTCTCTCTCTCCCTCTCTCTCTCTCTCTCCCTCTCTCTCTCTCTCTCTCTCTCTCTCTTCCTCTCTCTTCCTCTCTCTCCCTCTCGGCAACAGAAACCCCCATGGGTGTCCTGTACAATAACACTGAATAATTCAATAAGCCCACACAAGTGTGTCTTCCTTATTATCTAATAAAATCACGTCTTATTAGGGAACCTGCCAATGATATTATTTCACCTTGCTTCTGTCAGTCTACAATGAGGGGATGGGGTAGGGGGGCGGGGGGTGGTGGGGGCGGTCTTGCGTTGCCACGGCGCCGAGCGCATCGCCCCTGTTTACAGGGGCTGAGCTGTTCTGCATCAGTCAGGAGACGGCCAGAGCTTTATCTCTGCAATTATGATTCACAGAGAGCGAGAGAGCTCCGTGAGAGGATGCCTCCAGAGCAGGGAGAGAGAGAGAGAGAGGGAGAGAGAGAGAGAGAGAGAGAGAGAGAGAGAGGGAAAGAGAGAGAGAGGGAGAGAGAGGGAAATATACATTTGAGAAGAAGAGACAAAGACATAGAAAGAAGGAAAGAGAGAGAGAAAAGAGAGAGACAGAGAGAGAGATAGAAAGAAGGAAAGAGAGAGAGAGGATGGCCAAAACAAGGACGGGTCTGCATGACTAAGTCTGCATCTCAT
This sequence comes from Mallotus villosus, assembly GCA_903064625.1. Taxonomy (NCBI): domain Eukaryota; kingdom Metazoa; phylum Chordata; class Actinopteri; order Osmeriformes; family Salangidae; genus Mallotus; species Mallotus villosus. The sequence goes on from CAEFZP010001631.1 coordinate 50,627, forward strand.
CGTCTCTCCCCGGGGTTGATAACGAAAAGCCACAAAAGCGGACACCATTGCTCCAGGTACAGAGCCCCCCCCCCATCCCTCCCCCCTCCATCCCTTCTCCCCCACCCCCGCCCCACTCCATCCCCAATTCCCTGTACGTGGAACAAAATAGCCCCGTCCCTTCTCCCGACTGAGATGAGACACGTCCCTGTTCTGCTGGCTGCTTCTCCCTCTTGCTTTGAAGCAGTCCGACTCTCTGTCCCGTACGTCACAGCCCCTCACAGCCCCTTGCAGCCCCTCACAGCCCCTCACAGCCCCCACAGCCCCTCACAGCCCCCCACAGCCCCCACAGCCCCTTACAGCCCCCCACAGCCCCCACAGCCCCTCACAGCCCCCCACAGCCCCCACAGCCCTTCACAGCCCCTCACAGCCCCCCACAGCCCCCACAGCCCCTCACAGCCCCTCACAGCCCCTCGCAGCCCCTCACAGCCCCCACAGCCCCTCACAGCCCCTCACAGCCCCCACAGCCCCTACAGCCCCTCACAGCCCCCACACAGCCCCCTCACAGCCCCCACAGCCCCCTCACAGCCCCTCACAGCCCCCACAGCCCCCACAGCCCCCACAGCCCCTCACAGCCCCTCACAGCCCCTCACAGCCCCTCGCAGCCCCTCGCATCCCCTCACATCAAAAAGCATTGTGATCAAGCAGAGCCTGAGAGCCTGCTAGGTTCCTGTGGCCCCCCCCGGCTTCTGTTTGTCTCTGTGTGTGTGTGGTGTGCATGCATGTGTGTGTGTATGCGTGTGTGTTTGCATGCGAGAGTGTGCGTGTGTGTGTGTTTGCATGCGAGAGTGTGTGTGTGTGTGCATGCGAGAGTGGGTGTGTGTGTGTATGTGTTGTTTGGCTCTGGCTTCCTCTCTGCTGACATCAAACCCATCAAGCGTGTTTTTTTGCTGAGCAAAGCAGAGCCATTTCTACCTGAACCTCTGCAGCCCTTCGCCACTCTCTGGACCTGTGCTGAAGGAGTCTCAGTTTCAATCTGTCTCTCTCTCTCAAGAAAAGACATATCCCAATACCAGCGTCATCGCTTTTCTAAATTTGTTGCGTGGAAGTTTCCGGTATTTGATGAAATCTTAGTCCACCTTTTTCTCACTCACCTTGCACGCTTTCTGAACAGAAGGTAGCTCCTTTTCACCTTTCTGTGCACTTCTATGACATCTCTCTCTCTCCTCTGTCTTTTCCTTTTCTTTTTATATGTCTCTCCTTTTTTAATCTCTCCTTTTCTCTTGTTCTCTTGTTCTCTTGTTCTCTCTCTCTCTCTCTCTCTCTCTCTCTCTCTCTCGTCTCTCTCTCTGTCTGTCTGTCTCTGTCTCTGTCTCTTCTCTCTCTCACACACTCACACACACACACACACTCTCTCTCTCACACCTTCACTCTCCCTCCCTTTTTCATTTCTCTCTCTCTTTTTCATCTTCAGTTTGAGTATTATAAGCCCTTGGGGGGCTTTGCTAGTCAGCAGTGTGTCCATCAGGGGTGATGGAGGAGGCGGTTAGCTCAGCTGGTGTGGAGACCAGGCACATCTTGGAGAGGAGGCAGGAGAGACCAGACCCTTAAGAGGCAGGAGAGACCAGACCTTTAAGAAGCAGGAGAGAGCAGGCCATTAAGAGGCAGGGGAGACCCTTTAGAGGCAGGAGAGACCAGGCCCTTAAGACACAGGAGAGAGCAGGCCATTAAGAGGCAGGAGAGACCAGACCCTTAAGAGGCAGGAGAGACCAGGCCCTTAAGAGGCAGGGGAGAGGGACCCTGTTTCAATCAAGACTCTAATTAATCAAATCAAATGTAAATAAAACATGTGGTGAAAGCTGGAGCACTTTGACGGTGGGAAGCCCAGCTTCAGTTGAAGTTCAGCATCTGGCAAGAAGACGTTCGAAATCACAAATTGGAAGAGGAACGAGGGCCAATGCTATTTCGTGCATCATCTTTGCTTTTCTTTTTGGCGTGTGATTAATTTTCTCTTGATTGATTTAGGACATTTTTAGCTCTGTCATAAGCCCTTTAAATAGCAAGATTACCAGCAGCCCCATCAATCCGATAAACAACCCAAGCCAGGCAATTTGTCAGCTTAACGAGGAAGGAGAATTGTGTTTTCCTTACGTTCCTCCAACTGCACCGTGTCAGTGTCTGTCCTAAACAATATCTGTCAAAGATTGTCTCAGCCATAAGTTCTAGAACAGGAAGAGTTGTTTGTGCTGTCAGAACTGGGCGTGAGGTTTTCACTTATCTCGCTCGCTTTGAACGCGTCCCCCTTTGAAAGAATATGCAAAACAGCGTGGCGAATGAGACGCGCTGACAAGCGTAACAATGGAGAGCGTGTTAGAGGGAGGAGAGACTCGGGGAGAGGGGCTCGGCCTCTCTTCAGACCACCTGCCATCAACATCACTCACCTCTCCCAGGACCCCTCCCACTGCCTTAGGTCACACGCACGCACACACGCTCACACGCTCACACACACACGCCCACGCAGCCAGATCAGACATACACACACATACAGAGACACAGAGGAACGCATGCTCAGACACACGCGCACACACGCAAACCCACACGCTCACAGACGCACGCACGCACTCTCGCACATGCTCGGCTGTGAGCGTACACACCCAGACACACACAGAGTGGCAAAGTTCACATTCTGTTGAACTAATCCCTTCGGATCGAGCAGAAAATAGAGCATGAAAAGGACTTCAATGACGTGCGGCAGAAATGTGAAGGTGCCATGAAAAATCCATTATCGCCTCACTTGGGAGTGTTATCCAGAACATGGGATGTGTAGTTCTCAGCGTCCTCAGCCGCGCGAGCGTTCGAGAGAGCCGGAGGTAGAGACGGCTCACTTTCACTGTGAATTACACTGCAATGGGACTCCTGCTCTCATCGCCGCCGCAGCTAATCGCCTCACAATGCAGAAATAATGAAGTCAAAAGCGAGGTTTTCATTCGAGACAACCGTTCCCTTCTCCTTACGAGCGCAAGGAACAGACCGTCGTTGAAGTTTCTCTAAAGAGGCATTTGGCAACGGGATATCAGGTTCTCTGGTCTGACCGTGTGTGTGTGAGAGAGTGTGTGTGGGGTATTCTTTAACACACAACCATCTCTTATTAATTAGGTTACCGTTATTGTTCCCAATTGTCTTCTCTCCAAACATAAAGGACCTTTTAAGGATTCTGAATATGTTTCATTTCACAGGAGGAGGATAATTGCGATGACTTGGCACTTTTCCCCCCCCACTCTGTCCCCAAGGTCTCAGAGCCCAATGTTCTTCTGATTCAGTGTTTTGTTGAGTCAGCGATGTTAAATGGAGAATAGTCTTGGTAGCTACTGTGTGCCGCCACCTGATCAATTCCTCCCAGGTCTCGCTGACCAAGACTGGCTCGGGCTGGTTAGATGCGAGGAACAGAAAACAATTAGCCTTTCATATATCCTGCTTCTCACATTCCTGTTCAGGTGTTCATAGATGAGTCAGACTGCGTGATCCCGTTTGGAGAAGGGTCAACCGCACTGTTCATTGTAAAGATACGGGAGGATGGAGAGGAGAGGGATTTTCTTCATTTGGTTTTGGGTCATGTTAAGAGGACTGTGCAGCGGGCGAGCAGCCAAACTGGACGACTGAGACCCAGTTTCACCCCCGTTCTCTCCTCCGTTCTCTCCTCGTTTCCATCCCTCTCGGTTAGCTCTCCCTCTTCACCCGGCCGTGTTTCTTGGAGGAGTGCAGCTGGAGGGGTCTTCATTAGGTCTGGAGGGTGAAGGGAGCGAGGGAGAGGAGAGGGCCTGAGACAGAGAGAGGAGAGAGAGAGGGAGAGGAGAGGGAGAGGGCAGAGGGAGAGGGCAGAGGAGAGGGAGAGGGAGAGGACGAGGGAGAGGGAGAGGGAGAGGGAGAGGGAGAGGGAGAGGAGAGGGAGCAGGAGAGGGAGAGGGAGAGGGAGGAGAGGGAGGAGAGAGAGGGAGAGGGAGAGGGAGGGAGAGGGAGAGGAGAGGGAGAGGGAGAGGGAGAGGAGAGGGACGAGGGAGAGGGGAGAGGGAGAGGGAGAGGGAGAGGGAGAGGGAGAGGGAGAGGGAGAGGGAGAGAGAGGGAGAGGGAGAGGGAGAGGGAGAGGGAGGGAGGGAGGGAGAGGGAGGAGAGGGAGGGAGAGGGAGAGGGAGGGGAGAGGGAGAGGGGAGAGGGAGAGGGAGAGGGAGAGGGAGAGGGAGAGGGAGAGGGAGAGGGAGAGGGAGAGGGAGAGGGAGAGGGAGAGGGAGAGGGAGAGGGAGAGGGAGAGGGAGGTTTGGACTGGGACTGAAAAAAGATTTTTAGGGCCGATACCGATACAAATATTTGGTGATTTAAAAATCCGATATTCCGATATCGGCCCGATATAAAAAAATATCGAAAAAATCCAGAAGCGCGTAACAACAGTAGTTATTTGTAGTTACATTCAGCCGCCAGTGAACCGTTTAGAGAGAAGAATCAACATGATTCAAACATCTGGATTTGCACATGGGGAAAAAGGCACTTGTTCTCAATTCTTATTCAAATCAAATTCTTAGGTGTGCTGGGATTGAAACCCAAATGTTTCCCACAAAGCCACAGGACATCTGTGTCCGGTCCTGTCATGGTCATGTGGTCCAAAGTCACAGACAAACATGGATTCCAGACACCTCTGCAAAGTTGAGCGCAGGAATAATAATAGTGTTTCATACCATGTGTGAGTCCGAGACACATGTCCACATACAGACATCACACACAGCTCTCATACACACACACGTCTAACACGATGCATGTAGACATCACGCACAGCCGTCACACACACACAAGTCTAACACGATGCATGTAGACATCACACACAGCTCTCATACACACTGTCTAACACGATGCATGTAGACATCCCACACAGCCCTCACACACACTGTCTAACACGATGCATGTAAACATCACACACACACACACACACACTGTCTAACACGATGCATGTAGACATCACACACACACACACACACTGTCTAACACGATGCATGTAGACATCACACACACACACACTGTCTAACACGATGCATGTAGACATCACAGACAGCCCTCACACACACACACACACTGTCTAACACGATGCATGTAGACATCACACACACACACACACACTGTCTAACACGATGCATGTAGACATCACACACACACACACTGTCTAACACGATGCATGTAGACATCACAGACAGCCCTCACACACACACACACACTGTCTAACACGATGCATGTAGACGTCACACACAGCCCTCATACACACATCTCTGGATGACTCACTCCTTGTTTCCATCAGGATCAAATTTCGTTTTCTCTCCGTCTCCTCGGCAACGACGGCTCTTTAAGACCTGATGGAGTGGTGTTCTCGTCTCTGGGCGTTGGGGAGGGCTACCTGGAGAGGAAGCCTTGGTTTCCAGAGAGCGGTAATTGTGTTTTGGGTGCATAACGAATGATTGGAATCCTTTCAACGTATCTCGATGCGGGAGGAGATGGAGATGGCGCTAATCTTCGTCCACTTCAGCATGATCAAAGGATTATCCGTCTGGCTGCTCTAATCAGGCATGTCCCCAGCCTCATGTCCCCAGCCTCACCTCCCCAGCCTCACGTCCCCAGCCTCACGTTCCCAGCCTCACGTCCCCAGCCTCACCTCCCCAGCCTCACCTCCCCAGCCTCACGTCCCCAGCCTCACCTCCCCAGCCTCACCTCCCCAGCCTCACGTCCCCAGCCTCACGTCCCCAGCCTCACCTCCCCAGCATCACCTCCCCAGCCTCACCTCCCCAGCCTCACGTCCCCAGCCTCACGTCCCCAGCCTCACTTCCCCAGCCACACGTCCCCAGCCTCACTTCCCTAACCTCACACACACCTCCCCAGCCTCACCTCCCCAGCCTCACGTCCCCAGCCTCACGTCCCCAGCCTCACCTCCCCAGCCTCACCTCCCCAGCCTCACGTCCCCAGCCTCACGTCCCCAGCCTCACTTCCCCAGCTTCACACACACCTCCACAGCCTCACGTCCCCAGCCTCACGTCCCCAGCCTCACTTCCCCAGCTTCACACACACCTCCCCAGCCTCACGTCCCCAGCCTCACCTCCCAGTCTCACGTCCCCAGCGTCACGTCCCCAGCCTCACCTCCCCAGCCTCATACACACCTCCCCAGCCTCACGTCCCCAGCCTCACACACACCTCCCCAGCCTCAGGTCCCCAGCCTCCCAAGCCTCACACACACGTCCCCAGCCTCACATCCCCAGCCTCACGACCCCAACCTCACACACACCTCCCCAGCCTCACGTCCCCCAGCCTCAGCCGGCCTTGCTCAGCCCAGCCGGAAGGTGCTGCAACTCTCACCAACGGATTACGACTTCATCGTACCTCGAGTACTTCATCCAAACAGTCAGTGCAGTCAGGCCCTGGGTGGAGAGGAGAGGAAGAGAAGAGGAGAGGAGAGGGGAGGAGAGGAGAGGAAGCAGGACAGAGGAGAGAGGAAGAGGAGAGGAAGAGGAAAGGAGGAAGAGGAAGAGGAAAGAGGAGAGGGAGAGTAGAGGAGAGGGAGAGGGAGAGAGGGCGAGGGAGAGGGAGAGAGGGAGAGAGGGAGAGGGAGAGGGAGAGGGAGAGAGGGAGAGGGAGAGGGAGAGGGAGAGGGAGAGGGAGAGGGAAGGGAGGGAGAGGAGAGGGAGAGGGAGAGGGAGAGGGAGAGGGAGAGGAGAGGGAGAGGGAGAGGGAGAGGGAGAGGGGAGAGGGAGAGGGAGGGAGAGGGAGAGGGAGAGGGAGAGGGGAGGGAGAGAGAAGATGGACGAGTCAAAAATGAAACTCTGAATAAAAGAGATTTGAGGATTATTGCTTTGAGCAAATTCCCACAGAAGAAGATGCATAATGCATGTACAACCCAGGACCCTGTGAATGTGTGCTTGGCATGCTAGTACATGTATGGTAAACCTGCTTCTGTTTGACTGCTGTCTCGTCTGTCTGTGTGTCTGGGTCTCCCTGACTGGTCTTCCTTAGCGCTCCTCCCATGGTTGGTGCTAAGAGTTTATTTTAAAAACAATTGTATTTAACGTTTATTCAAATAAGTCCATTGAGAACTAATCCACCTTCACTGGTCTACTGTGGAGCTTGGTGCTGTTCTAGTGGTGATACATTTGATTCATTAATACACCAGCATGTTGGTGGTCAGAGTCAGGGAACCAGCCCCTTCTCAGCCACAAGGCACAGCCAACACAAACAATACTACAGGGCTACGACAAACATCTCCATTGCCTAAATACGGTGGCTGCAACAATAACATCTCAATTACGACACAATGCAACAATTAAGTCCACAACGTACTGAAACAGAGTGCATCAGCGGCAGGGTCAGGAGCGTACATGCAGGGCATCAGCATGGCCTCTCTCAGCACAAGCCGTGTCAGGAGGGGGGGGAGTCTCCTGTAGTGCACATGGACGTGTGTGGGAAGGGAAAACACGAAGAATGGAAAAAGCATAGAAGAGAAGAAGCAGGAAGATATGACATAGCGGCACATGCAGCGAAAACCAGAAGGAAACTGATCCATGAAGGCGAATGAAGAGTCAGAAGGACGCAGAAGCGAAGAGAAGCAAGATAGAGAAGAGAAGGAGAAGAGAAGCGATAGAAGAGAGAGACGAATAGAGCAGAGAAGATCATGGAAGAGTAAGAGACTAGAGCAGAGAAGAGACGAGAAGCGCTAGCTCTCTCATCGATATTATCCTTCCTTAACTCTCATCGCTCTCCTATCTCTCTCTCCTCTCCTCTCCTCCTCCTCCTCCTCTTATCAGCAGTCTCTACCTTGCATGCTCAATCGCCCCGATTTGTCAAGGGTGACTCCGAAAGATTCTGATAGGCACTCTGTAAATCACGTAGTTGATCTAAAATATCGACTAGCCGCGAAAAAGTCATTACACACAATAATGGCGGGCGGGACCTTGAAGATGTGGCTTAATTAGGTTCCAAATGGCTTCAAAATGCCTTCAACTCTAGTCCCTTTGAGAGACGCGCCACCGAGGGGGGGGGTTGTGAGCAGGGATTACCGTGGTGACCCCCCCCCACCCTCCACATTCCTTATACCAAGACCTAATGATTCACGATAACTGCAACATACACAACATTGATTGGGGAAAACAGAGCACACACTAATGACGGCACTGTTGCTGTCAATGCTACTTTTACAGCTATCGTTCAATGCTACTTTGACCACTTTACGGTGTGTAATTAGGGGGCGACAATAGAGGGATTAAAACCGCCAATGACGACCGGTGTCCAGTGCGTGTGATTGTCCCCCACGCCTCAGCCGTCCAGCCCAGCGAGCAGGTGGTCTCTGAGGGGAGCAGGTGGTCTCTGAGGGGGCGTCATCCTGGAGGGTCGTTATCCCCTGGCTCTGTCTGGATCACTCTGCTTTAGCATCCTGAGATAATGAGGAAGAGGGCGGGGAGGTGTGTGTGGGGGGGTGGGGGTGGGGTGGGGGGGTGGCAGTACAACAGAAAGGTCTGCAGAAATAGATGACATGTTTGCCTAATGGCATTTAGAAAATAAATAATTGAATGTAAATTGTGTTTCCAGGCCTTGCTAAGTTGAGAATCTTCTTTCTGTCTTTTTTTTTCATCATTTTTAGCTTGTTATTTTTCTCTCTTTTTCTCTCCGACGACATGAAGTGAATCTTAACCCTCTCACCCTCTGTCTCCTGACAGAAACCCTAACCCTCTCACCCTCTGTCTCCTACCAGAAAACCAAGATCTCCACGTACGATAAGATGTGGGAGTTCATGAGCAGCAGGAAGCACTCTGTGATGGTGAAGAACGTGGAGGAGGGCATCCAGCGCGTGCTCACGTCCGACTACGCCTTCCTCATGGAGTCCACCACCATCGAGTTCGTCACGCAGCGCAACTGCAACCTCACCCAGATCGGGGCCCTCATCGACTCCAAGGCCTACGGGGTCGGCACGCCCATGGGTGCGTACGTTTGACCTTTGACGGAAATTGCACGAAGCGGGTGAAGCGTTGTGCTGGTAGTGAGTCTAGGAGGAACAGCAGGTGATGCGTTGTGCTGGTAGTGAGTCTAGGAGGAACAGCAGGTGAAGCGTTGTGCTGGTAGTGAGTCTAGGAGGAACAGCAGGTGATGCGTTGTGCTGGTAGTGAGTCTAGGAGGAACAGCAGGTGAAGCGTTGTGCTGGTAGTGAGTCTAGGAGGAACAGCAGGTGATGCGTTGTGCTGGTAGTGAGTCTAGGAGGAACAGCAGGTGATGCGTTTGTGCTGGTAGTGAGTCTAGGAGGAACAGCAGGTGATGCGTTGTGCTGGTAGTGAGTCTAGGAGGAACAGCAGGTGATGCGTTGTGCTGGTAGTGAGTCTAGGAGGAACAGCAGGTGAAGCGTTGTGCTGGTAGTGAGTCTAGGAGGAACAGCAGTTGATGCGTTGTGCTGGTAGTGAGTCTAGGAGGAACAGCAGGTGAAGCGTTGTGCTGGTAGTGAGTCTAGGAGGAACAGCAGGTGAAGCGTTGTGCTGGTAGTGAGTCTAGGAGGAACAGCAGGTGAAGCGTTGTGCTGGTAGTGAGTCTAGGAGGAACAGCAGGTGAAGCGTTGTGCTGGTAGTGAGTCTAGGAGGAACAGCAGGTGAAGCGTTGTGCTGGTAGTGAGTCTAGGAGGAACAGCAGGTGATGCGTTGTGCTGGTAGTGAGTCTAGGAGGAACAGCAGGTGATGCATTCGCCTGGAGAAACCCTCAGGCCGCTCATATTTGTGTCAAACAAACAGAAGGAGACAGAAACAATATACACACAATGTTACACGAACTGTTACACACATTGTTACACACGCTGTTACACACGCTGTTACACAGACTGTTACACACACTGTTACACACGCTGTTACACGCGCTGTTACACACGCTGTTACACAGACTGTTACACAGACTGTTACACACACTGTTACACACACTGTTACACACACACACACACACTGTTACACACACTATTACACACGCTGTTCTCTTACACTTTTTACGTCAAGAAAGAACACTTACCAACACTGTTCATGAAAGACAAGAGTAGACTTTCCCAAACCCCTCAGATGAACACCTGTAAACAAACACACACACTCATCACGTGGGAGAGACTGGCTGGACATCCGCACTCTCGTCCACACAGACAGACAGATCCGCCTGACGAGGCTGTGAGGAGCCGTCTGCCTTCTGTACGTCTTCCTGCAACTTCACCTGATCTCTGATCATGAGAACACAGAGGCTGGGGGCTGGTAGGAGAGGCTGGGGGAGGCTGGGGGCTGGTAGCAGAGGCTGGGGGAGGCTAGGAGAGGCCGGGGAGCCTGGGCACCGTTGGGGAGGCTCTGGGAGGCTGAGGAAGACTGGGGGAGGCTGGGGGCTGGTGAGAGCGAAGGGCCTGTATGACACAGATATAATACAGTGTGTGAATAGAAGAGGCTGCTGTTCTCTCTGTGCAGAGGTGTAGGATTTGATTACTGAGCTCAGCGGCAGATTGTCTTAATCCTGTTCCACAGCCCCAGGCAGCGGGCCACGCAGATGAGTAGCAGAAACTCCTCACAGTGAGAGAGACAGGGAGAGAGAGAGGGAGAGAGAGAGAGAGGGAGGGAGAGACAGAGAGGGAGAGGGAGAGGAGAGGGGAGAGAGGGAGAGGGAGAGGGAGAGGGAGAGGGGAGAGGGAGAGGGAGAGGGAGAGGGAGAGGGAGAGGGAGAGGGAGAGGGAGGGAGAGGAGGGGAGAGAGAGGGAGAGAGAGGGAGGAGAGAGAGGGGAGAGAGAGAGGGAGAGAGAGGGAGAGAGAGGGAGAGAGAGGGAGGGAGAGAGAGGGAGAGAGACAGGGAGAGAGAGAGACAGGGAGAAGGGAGAGAGAGAGGGAGAGGGAGAGGGAGAGGGGGAGAGGGGGAGGGGAGAGAGAGGGAGAGAGGGAGAGGAGGGAGAGACAGGGAGAGAGAGACAGGGAGAGAGAGACAGGGAGAGAGAGACAGAGAGAGAGAGACACAGAAACAGCCTCACGAGAAAACAGCCTCACGAGAGGACTGGCGTCTGCGGTCTGTGTCCATGTTACGGAGGGTTTACTTCTGCATCGCTCTCCAAAACACTTTTAAAATATCAAATAGTTAACCGGGATTTTCTAAGCATCCTCCCATCCTTGTAAATGCTGTTGGCTGTTTTGAGGTCGTGACTGGATGAGTTACGGTTCGGCTTTGGTTGGGTGGTTGTTTTGTATTCAGCCTGACTTTGATGTACAGAGATGGACTCTGTAACTTATGACAAAGTGCACTGACGAGGTCAATCTGGCTTTGTCTTTTCCAGTGTGGCTCCAGTGAGCGATGACAGATTCTCCACTCAGAGAAATTGTTAGTGTGCGAAGGCATTGGCTCACACATCATTTGTGTGCAATATTCCAAGAACTGTGTGTGTGCATGTGCATTTGTGTTGTTGTGTGAGTGCACATGTATGTGTGTGTATGCATGAGTTTGCAGGCACATGTGTGTTTTTGTGCATGTGTGTGTCTGTATGTGGGTGTACAGCCGTGGCCAAAAGTATTGGGAGCGACGTACATTTGGTGTTTGCAAAGCTTGCTGTGCCTTGGCATAAAATGACTGCTAACATCATTTCAGTAAATCATGATATCAGCACAGGGGAAAGTGTGAACTAGTTCTAGCCAGGTGAAATTATCATTCTGATTGGATTTTAAGAGCAGATTGACTGCTGTAAAAGAGGGGATTATTTCCATATATAAAAAATGGTTGTCCCTAAAAAATATGAAATGTGACTTATTGTATTCCAGTATTCTATAGAAACATGTGAAAAAAAAATCCTCAAATACTGACACAGCAAACTTTTCAAAACACAACATTTGC
>CAEFZP010001631.1:67500-85000 GCA_903064625.1 Mallotus villosus
ACAGCTGGTGTTACTGTCCTCACAGAACCCTGCTGCTCTAGGTCAGCTTGTCTCCTCTGCCTCCACATGCTTGATCATGGGTGTCCATGAGGCCTGCTCGTGTGCCTGGCTGGCTGGATAGGTGGCTGCCTGGCTGCCTGTTGAGCTGTCTGGGTGACTGTTTGGCTGGCTGTCTGGGTGACTGTCTGGGTGAAATGACCAGTGAGAGAGAGTGTCTCATTGGTCATCAGCATGGTGACAGCTGCTCTCAAACCCTCTCCCCCTCGCTCCTGTGAGACAGAGGGGAGACAGGCAGGGATGAAAGACAGAGCAGATCTGACTTATTAATCACGGCTCCGCGAGCGCCCTCCTCCCCGCTCGTGGCGACGCGACGCCCCAACGCGGCGCCAGATTGATGGGATCGTATGAGAGTTCATCCGGCACCTCTCAGGGCGCCCGTCCTCTTCAGAAGACCCACGGACGGAGGCTTTCGGAAATGCTAAACCGCTAGCGAGCGTGGCACGGCGCCTTCCCTCGAACAAACATCCCTTCTTGATATTCATCGGGCACCTCCGCGTGCCGTCGACGCTGAGCCCCCCCCCTTTGCACCGAGCCGGGCCGCGTTCCGAGGGTGCGAGATAATAAGGAGAGTGTGATTGAGTTCTACACAATTCCGGCTGTATTAACAAGGCTGATTGTGTGGGGGGTCTAATCACAGGAGCATCGTAGCGGTGAGGGATAGGAAGGGTCGGGGCGGGGGGGGTGGAGGGGTTTCTGGTGGGGGGGATTTCAAGTGCTTTCACTTGGTTTCACCCTTCAGGTTTAATCAGGCAGCGCGGCGTGTGACTGGGTTTGATCCACGGAGCGGGGGAAACGCGAGGGCTGTTTACCTGCGTGTGTGGGCGGCGCCGAGGCTTCTGGGAACTCTCCCAGGGCTGCTCGGAGAAAGTGCGATCATGCCGCGAGCGTGCGGTGAGGAGGACTTCAAAGATCAGTTTGGGGGAGCGTAGTTTGTTTATTAAACCTACAGAAACCTCCCCTAGCTGGAAGTCTAAGGGCAAGGTAAGCCTCGGTAAGAAGTTTCTAGAAGCAACAGCGAGAATGAAAACACAGCAGTTCTCTGTTGGGTATTTTTTGTCTCTTTTGTTTATCGAGAGGAGGGGTGTGTAGCTTAGTGGTTTGAGCATTGTTTTACCGCAGATCTCAAAGTCCCAGGTTCAAAGCCCCCTTGACTGTATGTGCTGTGGCTTTGAATAAAAGCATCTGCTCAATAAAGACTTTGTTAATATCCTCGTTTTGTGGAGACTGAAGATCCGGGATGGAGGTCTCAGCCACTTGTGCTTGTCGGGTCAAAGATCACCAGGAGAACACACAAGGCTGAGCCTGTCTCCTGAGCTGAGCGTCAGCTCCCTGTGGCTGAGCCTGTCTCCTGAGCGTCAGCTCGCTGTGTCTGAGCCTGTCTCCTGAGCGTCAGCTCGATGTGTCTGAGCCTGTCTCCTGAGCGTCAGCTCGCTGTGTCTGAGCCTGTCTCCTGAGGGTCAGCTCGATGTGTCTGAGCCTGTCTCCTGAGCTTCAGCTCGCTGTGGCTGAGCCTGTCTCCTGAGGGTCAGCTCGATGTGTCTGAGCCTGTCTCCTGAGCGTCAGCTCGCTGTGGCTGAGCCTGTCTCCTGAGGGTCAGCTCGCTGTGTCTGAGCCTGTCTCCTGAGGGTCAGCTCGCTGTGGCTGAGCCTGTCTCCTGAGCGTCAGCTCGCTGTGTCTGAGCCTGTCTCCTGAGCGTCAGCTCGATGTGCTGAGCCTGTCTCCTGAGCGTCAGCTCGATGTGGCTGAGCCTGTCTCCTGAGCGTCAGCTCGATGTGGCTGAGCCTGTCTCCTGAGCGTCAGCTCGATGTGGCTGAGCCTGTCTCCTGAGGGTCAGCTCACACCAGACCCCGAGCCTGGACACTCTTCCTCTGAGGGGGAAGACTTCAACACCTCCTACCCCCCAAATCTGGCTCACATTCCTGATGTTATATACACATACAATTGTTCTCATTATTATCAATATTTTTGATTATTACCATTGGTTATTGGACAGTTTGTAAGTGAAGTGTCACAAAGGCAGGGAGGGAAAGAGAGACTGAGATGGAGAGAGAGATATAGATAGAGAGAGAGAGAGAGTGAGACATGCAGCAAAGGTCCAAGGCTGGATTCAAACCCAGGCCGCTGCGTTAAGGCCTCAGCCTACATGGTACTCACACTTATCCGATAATCTACCGGGGTGCCCCATGTGGCCATTTGTGGGTGATCTCACCCCGACGTCCTCCTTTCTTTTGTCCCTCCAGGCTCTCCGTACCGGGACAAGATCACCATCGCCATCCTGCAGCTCCAGGAGGAGGGGAAGCTCCACATGATGAAGGAGAAGTGGTGGAGGGGCAACGGCTGCCCCGAGGAGGACAGCAAGGAGGCCAGCGCCCTGGGGGTGCAGAACATCGGGGGCATCTTCATCGTGCTGGCCGCCGGCCTCGTCCTCTCCGTGTTCGTGGCGGTGGGGGAGTTCCTCTATAAGTCCAGACAGAACGCGCAGCTGGAAAAGGTAAAACAACCGGCGGCAGACTGCAGACTTTGATGGAAACGGTCGTGGCTGTGATTGCGGGTGGCTCTGTTTCGGCCGGGCGCTTCGAGGGGTGGAGGGGAGGGGGTGTGGGAGAGGGAGGGGGGGATGGGGTGGGTGGGTGGGTGGGTGGGTGGGCGTGTTGTTGATGCACTGTTCCCATGCAAAGTGTGATGTGTGGTGGAGGATGTGTTGGGCTGCGAGCACCACGTTGCGTCTGCCCTCGCAGCCTCTCTCCCCACCGAAGCTCTCCCCTCACCGGAAGCTTCCGTTGTTTACCTCAGCACACACAGAGCGCCAGGCTCACGCACACAGAGCGCCAGGCTCACGCTTTCCTTCTTCACCTCAGCACATACAGCAACAGGCTCGTTCACGTGCATCCAGACAGCCCATCCCAAAACAGCATGGCTTAGAATATTGTATCGCCATACAATGCATTCCTGCTTTCAGGTATCTCACAGAAAGATGTGTGTTGGGGGGCCAACCGAAGGAGAATCAAAGGTGATACAGGCACGATACTCAAACACTTGATTGTGCTCGCGGCTTCTAAAGCTATTTGATGAGATTTTCTTCTGTTCCCACAAGACGGTAGCTCCAGGCGCTCAGAGTCGCTTCTGTTGTCTTTGTCCTCTCAGCCCCAATGGCGACAAGCTGATAGGACACGCGACGAAGTCTGCTGTCGTCACGGAGCCGAGCTAGACAATAACCGCCATCCCGACTGACATTCAAAACAACCTCAGAGACTCATTTGAATCTAAGACGCCTGCATATACACCCATGTTATTTCTTAAGACGCTTTATAGAGGGTTGGGAAGCTGTTTTAGTTTGAGGAACGTGTTTGGAACGCATGGAGTGCTTGTCTGGTTGAGGTGACCGTAGATTCACGGGCATGTTTGTTTGTTTTTACGTTTTAATAGGTTTGGTTTGAAAGGTTAGTTCTTGTTCATTGTTTCATCTCTTCATTTTCACTTGTTCACTAGTATTCAGCATCCTCTCACCCTGTCCTGTCATGATCAATTCAGGCTTGATTCATTTGCGACCCATGATTGATTCACTTACAATCCAGGATCCTTTCAAGTGTAACTCCCACCTCATCCACTTAAGATTCATCATTCGTCCTGTCATGATTCACGATCCGCTCGTATGCGATTCATTCACCTCGGCTCAACCGTAAGCAGAACTCGCACCTCGCACACTGTGAGTCGGACTAACAGTTCGATTCGATATTAACGGCGCGATGATCCGCCGCTCGTCTCCTCCGACGTGGCTGTCCGTTCGGCCCTGAGCTTCCCGGAGCTCGTAAAAAGGAAGCGCCCTTTTCCCTCCAACCCGACGACAAACTCGTAAATCCGAAAACAGAGGCGGCTACTTAGCCTCTCTCCAGAGGAGCTGACCCTCTGACCGTTTCCTCCGACACCCTCCATCGATCGCAGAGAGTCTTCCTGTTCCTCTAAGTCTCCATATTGACCCGGCTGAGCCCCCAAGTGAGGGATTTGTGTTTCCCTTCAGGGTGACACGCACACAAAGCCCTGCAGTGATACAGCCGACCCGGCCCCCGACACCAGCCCGTGCTGAAAGTACCAACCCAAAACACGCCCCTACGTCACGCTGCTATAAATGATCACGATGTCATAACGATCATGAGTGTGAAGCGAATTATCGAGCGTCGAGCCGGAGGAGAGAGAATTCTCAAAGAGCGCTGGGTCCGCTTTGGGTCTTTTCAATCCGAGACGTTCGGCTGTTTATGTTCCACCACCGACCGCGATCGTGCCAGGGTCATGGCAGGTTCATGGCAGGGTCATGCCAGGGTCGTGCCAGGGTCGTGCCCCAGGGTCATGGCAGGGTCATGGCAGGGTCATGGCAGGTTCATGGCAGGGTCATGCCAGGGTCGTGCCAGGGTCGTGCCCCAGGGTCATGGCAGGGTCATGGCAGGGTCGTGGAGCTTGTTGTTGCATCTCACTGTGACTCCCACACAGCACAGAGAGTTGATACAGCTTCACACAAGTAACCTCAGCGTAGTCGTTTAGCACGGCCGGACGTCACGGCAACGCCGTAATCCGCCGTCACCGCGGCAGACCAGAGACGTCGGCGTGACGATGAAAGTATAGCTCTCACTTTCAAACCGCGGGGATGTCTACCTGTACGGGAGCTGTTTGTGCCGTTAGAGAGAGACACAGCTGAGATGGCAGGAGGACACGCGGCTCCTGATGATGTGCTTACGTTTAGAAACTCCGCTTGTGTTTGAATATCAACATCATATTTGATTGTGTTGCACAAAAACCCCCTTCACGAAATCCACTTCCAACCTCTGCCACAATGCAGTCGTATTTCTCCCAGAGATGCTGAAAGTGTCAAGTTGAAAAATGTAGTGCTAAGCATCTCTTTGTTGTGTTAGTCATGCTTGATAGCGTACACTTGGCAATTTGCATTTTATAATTACTGCTATTTTGTAACACGAGCAAGGAGCAAAATATAGAGAGCCAGTCATTTGTGTAGAGTGATGAGCTGCACACCTTCTAATCTAGGCATTGTTAAAGGGGGGTTTGGAAAACAACTCCGAAAGAGACTGGATGTAATGGCATAAATGTGTTCTTTTTTCAATTAATTTAATTTACTCATCTCAGACTGTTTAACACCAATGATAGTAAACTGCCTACTAAAGTTCTTCTGCTGTTATGAATTTGAATAAACACTTAACGAAACATGCAGGTTTCACTAGAGTAGTCTTGTCATTCTCTCATGCCTTCACTCCACCTCTCCCATCCCCAACACCTCACACCTCCGCAGCTCAGAGACAAACATTTAGTTCAGTTTTTAGTAAAATAGTAGTTGTATGTGCTCTTCTTTGTGGTATTATTTTTGATATGTTTTATTGCAATTGTCTAACATTTGAAACTGTGATGTTTTTGGACAAAGTATCAAAATAGATTCAATGTTTAGATCATTTGTAAGATATATTTTCAAGGTCACAAGATAGGTGGTTAGTGTTGACGTTATTGGAAAGGTTACATACTTTAAAGGTACAGAAAAACTCCCTTCAAATATCTTCTGTTCAAAAACATTTTGGACAAAATATGACTGCTGCTCAGCCAACATAATCACAACGGCTTCCACCAAAATATCATAGAGCATTTGAGATTTCTCTGTCATCTCCATTCGAATGCCATGATTATCATGGTTGTCCCCTTCCCCCTCTTCCTCCCCCCTCCCCCCTCAGCTTCTCCGCTTCCTCCTCCCTCTCCTCCTCCTCCCCCTCCTCCTGCTCCTCCTTGTCTTCCCGCTGCTGGCTGCTGGTGCTGCTGCAGAGTAACAGGCCCTCGAGGGACAGGGACCACCAGCTGTGTGTGAGGACCCCACCTCCCCGCCCACACACACACACCACACACACATGGATATACATATACACTAACCCACCTCCCCGCCCACACACACACACACACACACACACACACACATATACAGTACCTGTCAAAAGTTTGGACACAAAGTGTACACACTTTTGACTGGTACTGTATACATATACACTCACCCACATACACACACACACACACATATATATATATATATACATATACACTGAGCCACACATACACACACATATACACTCACCGACATACACACACACACATATACTGTATGTACATATACACTCATCCACATACACACACACATATACAGTCACCCACACACACATACAGACGCACACTTGCACACAACAGACCCGCACCTGCACAGACGCATGCCCAACACGCGCGCACACGCATGTGGACCAACACACACACACACCTGCCCAGATAGTACACACACACACACCTGCCCAGACAGTACACAGCACACACACACACCTGCTCAGTCAGTACACAGCACACACACACACCTGCCCAGACAGTACACAGCACACACACAAGCCAGCAGATGGGACACACAGAGCAGCCCATCATCCAGGGCGCCCATCTCCACCCATCCCAGGCCGGCCGGAGAGAGAGATGGACAGGAGCCTGCAGACCATCCCCAGACTCATCTGGGACATCCCGTCCATGCCCCCATCCTCACCTGCCCCATCCCACCACACCCTCCATCACAGCTGAGAACCCCAGGACCCTGGAGCAGGGAGCCGGAAGCAGGAAGCAGGAAGCAGGAAGCAGGTAGCAGGGAGCAGGGAGCAGGAAGCAGGAAGCAGGGAGCAGGGAGCAGGAAGCAGGAAGCAGGAAGCAGGGAGCCGGAGCAGGGAGCAGAAGCAGGAAGCAGGTAGCAGGGAGCAGGGAGCAGGAAGCAGGAAGCAGGAAGCAGGGAGCTGGAAACAGGAAGCAGGGAGCGAGCAGGAAGCAGGAAGCAGGTAGCAGGGAGCAGGGCAGCAGGAAGCAGGAAGCAGGAAGCAGGGAGCAGGAAGCAGGGAGCAGGAAGCAGGAGCAGGAAGCAGGAGCAGAAGCAGGTAGCAGGGAGCAGGAAGCAGAAGCAGGAAGCAGGGAGCAAGAAGCAGGAGGAGCAGGAGCGGAGCAGGGAGCAGGGAGCGGGAGCAGGAAGCAGGAAGCAGGAGCAGGGAGCAGGAAGCAGGAGCAGGAAGCAGGGACAGGAAGCAGGAAGCAGGAAGCAGGAGCAGCGAAGCAGAAGCAGGAAGCAGGAAGCAGGAGCAGGAACAGGAGCAGAAAGCAGGAAAGCAGAAGCAGGAAGCAGGAGCGGGCCGATAGGTCGGGGGCTCGGAAAACGAAACACAAGGACGCTGCAACACCGAGGGATCGCGTCAGTAAGAACGACGGCATTAGAAACTATGGAGAGGAATAAAAGAGAGAGAGAGAGAGAGAGGAGAAGACGAGATAGCTGGAGCGGGAGGGATCTGAACAGGGTGCTTTAGGGAGGGTGTCCAACGAGGGAGGGTAAGGGCATATGGGGGCAGGGCAGGGCAACGGGAACGTGCGAGAGGGAGGGAGGGTAGGCAGGGAGAGATCAAAGGAGGGAGGAGATGCGAGAGAGAGGGAGGGGGAGAGATGGGAGGAGAGAGGGTCGGGAGGAGGGCGAGGGGGATGGGAGAGGAGGGAGAGTGAGGGGAGGGACGGAGAGAGAGAGAGAGAGAGAGGAGCGAGAGAAGAGAGGAATAAAAACATGGTGGTGAAAAGAGCAAGATTAACGATCTTTCTCCACCTAAAGCGAGCGTCGGCTCTCCTTAAAGTGCTGGTGCAATACAGCTGCAGCCACGCTGGGGTGGGGTGTCGTGCGGGGTGATAAAAAACTCTGTAATTCCAAGGGCCCTAAACAGCGAGCATAACCAAGCGAAGAAGAGCAGCGGGCAGCCATGAAGGCTATGTGTCCCCAGGGTCCACCACTCAGAAGAGAGAGAGAGAGAGGGAGAGAGGGAGAGAGGGGAGCAGGGGGGAGAGGGAGAGAGGGAGAGATGGGAGAGAGGGGGAAGAGAGGGAGAAGGGAGAGGGGATGGAGGGATGGTAGGGAGGGAGATGCAGAGATGGGAGAGAGGGAGAGAGAGAGAGAGAGAAGAGAACAAGAGCGAGCGACGGAGAATAGACGATTGAGGGAGATGAGAGGAGATGAGACAGAGAAGGAGAGAGAATTGAGGGTGACGAAGCAGCACGAGGAGAGGACGAGAGAGAGAGAGAGATGGGAGGGAGACGGAGAGGGGGGATTGAGGAGAGAGAGAGAAGAGAGAGAGGGAAGAGGAGAGTGAAAGAGAGAGAGAGTGACGAGGCGAGGTGAGAGAGAGAGAGAGAGGGGGGAGGGAGGGATGGGGAGGGAGGGGGGGGGGAGGAGGGAGGGAGGGAGGGAGGGAGGGAGGGAGGGAGGGAGGGATCGGAGAGAGAGAGAGAGGGAGAGGGAGGGAGAGAGAGAGAGCCTTGTGTCCACAAAGCCCTGCTGCTTTACAGCAGGAATGTGCGGCAGTCACAGGTAGAACACACAGCCATGCCTTTCAATCTCGTCCTGAGAAAATCAATAGCCATGAAAAGCTTAGCCTCTGAAGGTGACTGACAATCAGCAGGTGTTTCAGCTGGATTGATCTTTGCGGGCGGCAAATCTATTTGTGGGCCGTTCCAGACGTTACTGAAAAGTTATTCATGATCATAAAGCTGCTTTTTGATTGAATGTAAAGACAACCATGCTGTTTACACATACATGATGGTGATAGGGATAGGGGATAGCCACACACACACACTCACACAGAAACACACACCTGCTTTTTTCCACTCCAACACAGTGTATGTGGCGAAAAATTATTTAACTGTGACATTTTGATTGCCAGTGAACTCATTCGATTAAAGTATATATATATAGTTCTTTTTATAAAGGGGGTCCTTCATATCCAGTGGTTAGTCAATGTGAGATATGTGTGTGTGGAGTCTGAGCTACTGAGAAGACCACCATGGCAGTGTCAACATTGCTTGTAGAGGAAGACTGGGAGGAAGGCTGTCTCTGGTTAGATAGCACAGGAATGATCCCCCTGAATGATATCCAACCCTGTGTGACTTCACCTACGAACGTCGTCCTCCTCAAAGCCCTGCTTTGTCCGTTAGAGGCGAGGAGAGAGGGGGCGTCCTGGACGCGGGTCAGAGGAGGGTGACACCCGCAGCACTTGGATAACACACCAGTGTTTCTGCTCCAGCAGAGAAAAGAAGCTTGTAGCTCATCCAGGACTAGCAGCCTTACATCCAGCAGCTGAGGCCATGCTGAGCGTCAGTGTGTGTACAGGTTCTAGAGTACAGCTGGTGAGGAAACAAGGAGTGATGGCGTAGAGAGGGTGGAGAGATGAGGGTGGGAGAGGGTGGACATGAGGGTGGAGAGAGGGAGGGTGGAGAAGAGGGTGGAGAGAGGGAGCGGTTGAGAGGAGAGGGAGGGGGAGAGAGAGGAGGTGGAGAAGCGAGAGGGTGGAGAGAGGGAGAGAGAGGGTGGAGAGAGGGTGGAGGAGGGTGGAGAGAGGGAGAGAGAGGGAGAGGGTGGAGAGAGGGTTGGAGAGAGGGAGGGTGGAGAGAGGGTGGAGAGAGGGGTGGAGGGAGGGTGGAGAGAGGGAGGGTGGAGAGAGGGTGGAGAGAGAGGGAGGGTGGAGAGAGGGTGGGAGAGAGGGTGGAGGGAGGGTGGAGAGAGGGAGGTGGAGAGAGAGGGTGGACAGAGGGTGGAGAGAGGGGAGGGTGGAGAGAGGGTAGAGGGTGGAGAGAGGGAGAGGAGGGGAGAGAGGGTGGAGAGAGGGAGGGTGGAGAGAGGGAGGGTGGAGATAGGGAGGGTGGAGAGAGGGTAGAGGTGGAGAGAGGGTGGGTGGAGAGAAGGTGGAGAGAGGGAGGGTGGAGAGAGGAGGGGAGGAGAGGGAGGAGAGAGGGTGGAGAGAGCGGTGGAGAGAGGGTGGAGAGAGGGAGTTCCCACTGGAAACTGCCCTGAAGTAAGATGCTCTGGGTGTTGTGTGCCCTGTGTTTATACGAGACTGCATGTAGTCGTGCTGTGTGTACAGGTCCGTCTGCCTGCTGTGTTTGGTTTGTCTGAGGACATGTGGGCCTCAGAGTGTTTCAACCCGAGCACAGCTTTCCTGCTTCCTGAAGCATCATCTTAAACGCAACCAAACCCTAACCATCATTGTTGCTGGGCTCAATGAAGAGATCTGGGGCTTGATGAAGATTGCAGCTGTACCCACACCTCGATCCAGGCATCCACCTGCATACCTCCATACCTCAAACCAGCCCTGACCTTAATCTCCACCCAAACTCAGTCCCTGACCTAAACCTCCACCTCTACCTCCATCAGACCATATCTCTACCTCCACCCTGCCATGCACTCTACTCCCACACACACACCCTTCACCAGCCCAGAAGATGGCCAATCCTTGATTCCAAACATGAACGTTTGCCAGGGCTCAATGCATGCATTGGTAACACTGTTTGTGTTCATAGACAGGACTTGAGCGTTTTTAAAACTAACTAGTTATTAGAGCAGATGTTCTAGGGTAGTTTGCAGCTTCTCACCATGCAGAAGGAGAGTCTGTTGCACTCTCCCTACTCTTCTTAAAACAGAACACACATCCTCCACCACATCTACAGCAATCTGAGCCCATCCTGGAGATAGAAAAACTCTTTGACCTTGTCCTTGAAGCCTTCCCAGATTCCCCCAGCCTATCCCAAACCATCTCAGCCCCTCACAGCCACGGGCCCTTCACCCCAGCCTCTACACTGCACTTTACAAGACCATGTCTACCACAGTCTCTCCCTCCCCATATCCTGCCACTCCCACTCCCCGCCCTCCCTCCTCCCAAGCCTGTCTTCTGAGTGTGTCACCATGTGTCCTGCTGGCTCTGTCAGACAGGGGTCTGGGTGCCAGCCTGGAGGAAAACTGGGCCGTTCTTCTGACATGTTGTTTGGACTCAGAAGCCGTACAGAAAAAGCGGCAGCCTCGGAAGACAAGGCGAAGATAGAAGCAGCCAGTGTGTGCTAGCTCTGTCTCTATATTCAGCTATCTATATAGATATTAGTCTCTATATATCTATGCTATCTATCTCTCTCTCGATCTCTCTCGTCTCTCTAGTATCTCTCTCTCTATCTCTGTCTCTCTCTGTCTCTCTCTCTCTCTCTCTCTCTCTCTCTCTCTCTCCATCTCCGCCCCTCTGTCTCTCCCCTCTACAGAGGTCTTTCTGCAGCGCCATGGTGGACGAGCTGCGCGTGTCCTCAAGTGCCAGCGGCGCCTCAAACACAAGCCCCAGCCTCCCGTCATGGCGAAGACCGAGGAGGTTATCAACATGCACACCTTCAATGACCGCAGACTGCCGGGGAAAGAGACCATGGCCTGAACAGGACCCTCTCTCTCTCTCTCTCTTTCTCTATCTGTGGTCAGGAGGCACGCAGAGACTCTTGAGGAAGGGAGATGGGTGAAGGAAAGGGTGGGGGGGTAGGGGGCGCGATGGGGTCTGTGTGTGTGTGTGTGGGGGTGTGTGTGCGGGCGAGGGGGGCTTGTGTTTGACTTGGGGGGAAGCGGGGGAGGTGGGGGGTGAAGGGTGATGGGGGGCGGAGGGGTGATAGGTGCACCAGAGGAGACTGTCATCGTTTTCTTAACAATTAGCTAGAGGCAAACGGAGATTCAACCATGTTTCCTGTGGAAATAAACCTGTGAACCTCACCAGTCCTACCCTCCGCAGGCTCCAAGCTGGGGCTGGACTTAGTCACACTGCAGCTACCCAGGACCAGGAGGGAGAAGGGGGGGGAGGAAGGGGGGAGGAACCGGGAAAGGGATTTAGGTTAAAACAGGTGTTAGTTCGATGTTCTCTTCTATATATAAATATATTTCGATTGGACCTATTATCTCAAGTCGCTATACAATCACTCTCACTGTTTCCTCGTCAGATAGAAGGTTGTGGATGGGTTTGGCCAGGAGATCGTACAACACTCACTCACTCACTCACGATACCTGAAGCCAACACACACACAGTGATGACACTAATAAGAAAATGGAGAGAGGATCGCTCGGGGGGGTATCTAGAGGCTCCATCTTGTTGTTTATCGTCCGCGGTGAAGAGGAGGACCAGATGGGCTTAATCAGCCAATTAGAATGAGCCGGAAGCCCAAAACACCTCGGAGACCACGGGGGCTCCCGACATGTACAGAGGCATCTCGCTTTTTCATACCTAGCACTGATCAGAAACCTGACAAAACACCCATCAGGCAATAAGAGATTTTCATCTTTTTGTGTTTCAAAGTACTAACACGTAAAAACACTTGTGGGTGGGGATAATATGGGGGTGTGGAAAATCATATTTTTAGATTGAGAGTATATAGAGAAACACAGCATAAAGCAGTGAGCAGAGAGGGATTACAGGCGTACTGAAGAATGTGCATAGTTGTTGATGTCCGAGCAGCTGACAGGAAGTGATGTTCATATAGGCAGGATGTGAGGTAGGAAGTATTGAAACCTGAAGATGTTTTGAATTCAAGAAGATGGAAGACGTGGCTTCACGGGAAAACCAAGTTCACGGCACTCACACAAGGACTCTATTTATTCAAGTATTTATTGTTTTTATTATTCATTTTCATTTATTTATTTATTTTCGCGGGCTGGAGTTTCACCACCGCAAAGGACTCACCTCATTTTCAATTTGGTAAGGATAGGAATTGGATCTTATTTTGTTTTCGCTCAATGTCAAGTCTCAAGTTTCTTTTTGTACTCTTGTGGCTTCTATGTTAGTAACACAAATCCTCACATTTACTTGTGCAAATGCAATTCTATGAAAAAAAAGAAGTGTTTTTGTACGAAGACGAAAAATCAAAAATTTGTAATAATTTTTATCAACACAAAGCTCAGCGTGGGTGTCATCTATGGCAGAGGGCGTCTCTCTCTCAGGGGCTGGAGGCCCAGACCGGCTCACCCCGGCCTGGGTGAGGGTGCTGGTGACTGGGGCTCTCAGGGCTGGGTGAGGGCTGCTGAGGGGTCTCTCTCAGGGGGAGCCCGGTCCCCCGCTGGGTGAGGGGTGCTGGGGTTCTCAGGGCTGGGTAGGGTGCTGGCGATGGGGCTCTCAGGGCCTGGGTGAGGGTGCTGCTGACTGGGGGTCTTTCAGGGGTGGAGGCCCAGACCGGCTCACCCCGGCCTGGGTGAGGGTGCTGGCTGACTGGGTAGTCCTGGATCTTCCCAACGCATCCCTCACAGGGCCCGGGGACCGATCCTCCCCGGACCCGACTCCGCCCACAAGGGTCTCCACGCCCAATCACAGCTAGAACAGTTCTGGAGGAGCTTCAGTAGGGGGAAAACTATTTTTATCATGTAAAGGAATCATATTTAAAGAAAGATATTTTTACTTCAGGTGAAAGAAGAATAATATTAAGGATTAGAGCAAATATATTATAGCCTCCACGAGAAGGGTTGAAGAGAAGAGAACTGCCAACGATGCTTTTCATTCTACACCTCAGATTACCAATAGTCTGCTAGTATTCAGTGCTGAGAAATTGTGTGTAAATGGTTTTAAAAAGGAAAAAGATGTATTAAAAAATGAAGAACACTTAACAAATTTTGAACATGTTGTGAAAAACAAAATGGAGTGCACACAGTTTACTGTTTGAAGTTGATGCACAAGTTTAAAGAAAATAATAAAAAAAAATCTTCACAAGGTGCGAGTTGTCTTCAGTTTTGTTCCTCGTGGAACGTGCCGACGTTGCGGTTCCCCAGCAGCCTGGATCAAACGCTGCGGAGAACAAAGAGGTAAATTAGTGAAGAACATGAAAGGAGGTCAGTATGGAAGAAGACTTTCACGGTGGAAAAATAATGACACATCCTAGGACCTATACACAACCTTATGAACAAAGAAACAGATGCTGAATGCAAGAGAGAAAAACAAGATTAAATAACCCTCTAATTTAAAAAAAGTTGAAAGAAAAGTGTCCTTCTGAATGATAATTTCCCCTTTATGGAGTAGTCTGCGTCATCCCATGGTAATATTGTTAGTAGTCAGTCAGGTTTTCTGATTGGACGTCTTAATGACGTGAAGGATGTACATTTGTCCCTCACACCCGACAGACAACCTATCAGGCGGGGGTGTGCAGTCATGTGACAGGACTTTGAACACACGCTGTCGTTTCTGAGGTTGGTGTGAGCGACCAATAGATGAAGAGCAACATGTGTGTGTTTGCAGGCGTGCGCGCAGGTGTGTACAAGTGTGTGTGTGTGTAGGAAGTGGGGGGTGCAACCTGACACGAAGGCCACCAATTTACCCAGAAACCCCCTCAGTCAGCAGAGCGTTCAAACAAGGACACGGGCTCAGCCTCGCCTATCCATGACCCCCCCCGTGACCCCGGGCCAGGCTATGACTCAGCAGAACGGCGGCCAATCAGATTAGCGCTCCCCGCCCGCCCTGACCCCATGGGGCGGTATGGATCTGCAGCCAGCGATTAGATTAAAAACATTTGTACTTAGCCGCCTGACCTGCTGCTTGAGGAACACTTTGCCCTTCACGTGTCTGACTTCTGTGTTTGGCAGGAACGGCGGGTGGGGGGGGTCGGGGGTCGGGGGGATGGTTGGCAGGACTGTGACCCCACCCCTCCCTCTGTGGCCCTCGTCGAGAGATTCAACCCCTACTCAAGACAAATCCTTTATTATCCCACTAGGGGGAATTTGGCTGCAGCTGAGTGTTAAAAAACACATTCAATCCATCATAAATCCAGCAGGATAGACAAACCAGACAGCAAACCGAGACTACCAGACAGTCCAGTGCAGGGTCACTTCATGTGAAGACAAGATCAGCACATTGCTGAGTGCAGAAAGTGCTTAGTGCAATTATTTTGTGCACATTCAACCCACTGATTGCAGTCAAACAAAGAGTATTTGAATGTGTTTGTTAGTCCTATGAGTTGTAACTTGATAACTACTTTCTTACCACCAGCTGTTCCTGGTTCGCCCCCAATAACGTTACAGGGAAAGCCGATCTTTGGAAGAAGCCACATTGCATGATGCTGAAAGTGCCAACTTCTTACTCAAGGAAATGTATACAAAAAACCCTGATTTAGGATCAGCCTGGCTCATGGTGACATAACATGATGCGCTCTCCCTTCAAACTGTGAACATATCCCCTACATCATGACTTGACCAGCCACTTTCCACCGAAAAACAAACAATGGAACAAAACGTTTTGTCCAACCCACCGCGGAGAAACCAGCTCATTAAAACCATTCTCTCTATGTTGAAAAAACACATTTTGTGGAATAAATAAAATAAAAACAGTCTTATCGGTCCCATTTTCCCTCCGGGCAACTGCTGATATTGTACAGATCATTAGAGGTTGCCCGCGGAGCTTTCCTGAGCATGTGGTTTCCCTCCGCCTGTTTCCCGCCTCGCTTTTATCAGATTGACGTTTTCACACAAGGTGTGTTCAGATGGGCATTAATCTGCGCTTCTCTGCCGGGGCGAGCGGGGCAAGGGGGAGGCAGATAACGAATGTGCACGCCAGATCCTATTAATTGGCTAATTATCATCGCTGGTGGGAAGCAACAGTGATTGGAAGACGGGGGCCAGGATGCGTCTCTCCGCGTCTTTTTCATCTCCCAATCAAAACCTATTTATCAATCGAGAGTTTTAATGGTGAGTTAAAGGAACGTGGTGGTGACATTGGTGGGAGAGAAACGGCCTTTCTTGAGGCGTCACCTTGGTTTCGGTCCATAAACCTCTACCATTGGTTTAGTAGTCTGAGCAGCAAAAATTATGTCTAAGAACAACGCTTTCTTCATTCGACATATCAAAATAATCAAAGGGCGCTGTGCTTCTCGTGAGAAGAGACGGTGTGTCAGTACATGCAAAAAAAATCATTTCACCGCATGAGTTTCCTGACTGAACTTGCGAAGTGTGAGAACAGAAGGTTTAGAGATTGAGGGCGAGGAGGGGGATTCGGAGGGGATCACCCGCCTTGGAAGCGTAGCTAGAGGGTCTGTGATATTGGGTTAAATCAGAGGTAAAATTCGGCAGCATGAGCCGATGCTGGAGTGCAACAGGACGAGGGATGGATCCAGGCTTGTGTCAGACAGACGGGATAAAGCACACTCAGAGCTGCACCCCTCACGACGGAGGGAGGGGGAATGGACACAGCAGCACGGGAGGAAGAAGGGATGGAGGGAGGGGAAAGAGAGAGAGACAGAGAGAGGTAAAGAATAAAATAGGAGCGAGAGAGGGGGTGAGACAGAAAGAATGGCAGATAGAAAAAGAGAGAGAGAGAGAGACGTCACATCATGGTGTGAAGATGTTCATGACATCACCACGGGCAGCATCACGTGACCACACTGTGTGCTTCGAAGCATGTGTGTGTGAGTGTGTGTGTGTGGTGTGTGTGTGTGTGTGTGTGTGTGTCTGTGTGTGTCTGTGTGTGTGTGTGTGTGTGTGTGGTGTGTGTGTGTGTGTGTGTGTGTGTGTGTGTGTGTGTGTGTGAGAGAGAGAGAGAGCCTGTGTTAAGAGGCCGGGGGCAGCGACGGGCATCACAGGCGGTGCTGCCGGTAGAGATTACTGTCCCGGTAAACACAGAGCGGACTCCACGCTTCAGAGGACGACGGTGAGTGAAAAGGGAAAGTCACAAGTGTTTATCCCTCTCTGATCCCAACCACAGGAGCTTTACAGACGTAATCCCAAATTACAGCGTGAGGGAGGGGTCTGGGGGGGCGGGCGCGGACCTTATGGGCTGTAACCAGATTACACGGAGGGAGAGCCACCCAGGGGTAATGGAGCGTGATCAGATTACAGCAGTGTGAGGTACACCAGGGAGGGGGATCTCCTGGCCCCTGCACCCTCCCTCCCTCTATCCTTCTCTCACCCTCCCTCCCTCGCTCCCTCTACCCTTCTCTCACCCTCCCTCCTCTATCCTTCCCTCTTTCCCGGGGGGCTGGGGGTGGGGGGGGAGGGGTGGATCATGGAGGGGGCTTGGAATCCTGCACAAACAAGGTGATTCACACATAGACACACACACACACAGACATGTTGTACATACATATATAAATACATACATACATACATACATGCAGTATATCCACACACAGTATATCCATGGACTTACACGGTCACATGTAAACAAACACACACTCCAGATACACACATTATAATGTATTCATTTGGCAGGTGCTTCTATCCAGAGCGATAAACAAGATATACAAGTGGGATTTGGACCTGTGACCTCTAGATACCCATCCCCTACACTCACACACACACACACACACACACACACACACACACACAGTCTCGAGCATTGCCTGGTGACATGAGCATGTGTCAGACCGAAGCTACATGACGTAGTATCAGTGTAGGAGCTAAATGACGTAGTATCAGTGTAGGAGCTACATGACGTAGTATCAGTGTAGGAGCTACATGACGTAGTATCAGTGTACGAGCTACATGACGTAGTATCAGTGTAGGAGCTACATGACGTAGTATCAGTGTAGGAGCTACATGACGTAGTATCAGTGTAGGAGCTACATGACGTAGTATCAGTGTAGG
>CAEFZP010001632.1:0-25411 GCA_903064625.1 Mallotus villosus
CAGACCGACACAGACAGACACGAGACAGACACGACAGACACAGACAGACACCGACAGACACAGACAAACAGCAGGAAGCACACAGACAGACACCGACGGACACAGACAGACACAGAGTAGACACAGTGACAGACTACAGACGAGACACAGAGAGACACACACAGACAGACCAGACAGACTACAGAGAGACCCAGACAGACACAGATGACCAGACAGACAGGCACGAGACGTGATCATACAGGGACTCAGAGTCACACACCGACATAGCGACACAGACAGGACGACACAGAGCAAGACTAACAGAGTACTCAGACAGACACAGGACAGAGCCCGACTGAAGACCAGACAGACCCAGACAGCACAGCAGACAGACTACAGAGAGACCCAGACAGACAGACACCGACGAGACCCAGACAGACCACAGCAGTACAGACCCACAGCAACAGAGCAACAGACCACACAGACAGACACAGTGACAGACACAGACAGACACAGAAGGACACAGCATCCAAGCCAGACACAGACTAGCACAGACAAACAACAGACAAACACAGACTTTTAAACTAGACAGACGATCAGCACACGAGACACAGACAGACACAGACAGACACAGACAAACACAGAGAGGAACACAGACAAAACAGCAGACATGACCGAGAGACACACAGACAGACACAGACAGACTACACCGAGACGCCAGACAGACACATGAGAGACCACTGACAGACACAGAGAGACCAGGGGCATCGACACAGAGAGTACACACGACAGTACACAGATGACCTCAGAGTAGATCTTAGACATACCCATACATACACATACATACAGACATAACACATACATCATACATACACAACATACATACACATACATACACATAGATACCCATAAACACATATATACACATACATACACATATATACCCATACATACACATATATACACATACATACACATATATACCCATACATACACATATATACACATACATACACAATATATACCCAGACATACACATATATACACATACATACACATATATACCCATATACCCATACATACCCATACAGTACACATACATACATACATACACATACATCATACATACAAACACATACAAACCACATACAAACACATACATACACATACAGTCGTATGCAAAAGTTTGGGCACCCCTGATAATCTCCATTACTTTCATTATAAAATGTTGGGCGTTTGGATGAGGAACGTCTTTGTCATATATATACACATACGTCATGGACAGTGATATTTTAGCCGTGAAATAAGGTTTATTTGATAAACAGAAAATATGCCATACGCATCATAAGAGAATTAGACACTTGCATAAATTTGGGCACCCCAACAGAAAAAATCACATTAATATTTAGTAGAGCCTCCTTTTGCAAAAATAACAGCTTCTAGACGCTTTTTATATCCTCTGATGAGTGTCTGGATTCTGGATTGAGGTAATTTGGGACCATTCTTCCTTACAATACATCTCCAGTTGAGTAAGGTTTGATGGGTGCCTAGCGTGGACAGCCCGCTTCAAGTCACCCCATAGATTTTCAATTATATTCAAGTCTGGGGACTGGGATGGCCATTCCAAAACATTGTAGTTGTTCCTCTGCATAAATGCCTTAGTGGATTTGGAGCAATGTTTCGGGTCGTTGTCCTGCTGGAACACCCAACTGCGCCGTAACTTCAGCTTTGTTACAGATTCTTGAACATTATTGTCCAGAATTTGCTGGGTACTGAGTTGAATCCATACGACCTTCAACTTTAACTAGATTCCCAGTTCCTGCACTAGCCACACAGCCCCACAGCATGACGGACCCCCCACCAAATTTTACTGTGGGCAGCAAGTGTTTTTCTAGGAATGCTGTGTTCTTTTGCCTCCATGCGTAACGCCTCTTGTTGTGACCGAATAACTCCATCTTGTCTCATCAGTCCACAGTACTTTGTTCCAAAATGAGCCTGGCTTGTTCAAATGTAGTTTGGCAAACCTCAAGCGAGCCTTTTGTGGCGCGTGTGCAGAAAAGGCTTCTTCCGCATCACTCTCCCATACAGCTGTTCTCTGTGCAATGTGCGCTGAATGGTCGAGCAATGCACAGTGACACCATCTGCAGCAAGATGACCTTGCAGCTCTTTGGAGGTGATCTGAGGGTTGTCCTTGACCATTCTGACCATTCTTCGCCTTTGCCTCTTTGTTATTTTTCCTGGCCTGCCACTTCTGGCCTTAACAAGAACTGTGCCTGTTGCCTTCCATTTCCTAATGACATTCCTCACAGTGGAAACTGATAGCTGAAACCTCCGGGATAACTTTTTGTAGCCTTCCCCTAAACCATACTGCTGAACAATCTTTGTTTTTAGATCATTTGATAGCTGTTTTGATGCCCCCATTTTGCCACTGTTCAGAGGAGAATCAAAGAGAAGCAAAACTTGCAATTGGCTAACTTAAATACCCTTTCTAATGATTGAATGCACCTTTTTATGTAATTGAAGGCTTAACGAGTTAACCAGACTAACTATGTGTTGCAGTTAATCAGCATTTAGTAGGCAGAGGTATTCAAATCAAATAAATGATAAGGGTGCCCAAACTTTTGCACAGCCTTTTTTTCACATTTGATTTAATTTCACACAACTAAATACTGCTACACCAAATATCTTTGTCTGGAAAACACCCCAGCACTCAGTGTTAACTAGAAAAGTAATATTACAATATTATATTGATCTTTTTTGGTGAAGACAGGAAAGTATCATGCAGCCTCAGAGGGGGTGCCTAACTTTTGCATACGACTGTACATACACATACATACACAGACATACACAGATATACACATACAGACACAGACATACACAGAGAGACACACAGACATACACAGACAGACACAGAGAGACACCAGACATACACATATAGACACAGACAGACACAGATAGACCCAGACAGACACAGATATACACAGACAGACACAGATATACCCATAGATACCCAGACATACCCATACATACACATACATACATACAGACACATACATCATACAGACACATACATACATACACATACATACACATATATACCCATACATACACATATATACACATACATACACATATATACCCATACATACACATATATACACATACATACACATATACCCATACATACACATATATACCCATACATACACATATATACACATACATACACAGACAGTATTTGCCAAGGTGCTGAGAGTCCCAGGAGGATGTGAATCCTTGTGTGCTCCTGTAGAGCAGATACAAACACACAGATACAAACACACAGATACAAACACACAGATACAAACACACAGATACAAACACACAGATACAAACACACAGATACAAAACACACAGATACAAACACACAGATACAAACACACAGATACAAACACACAGATACAAACACACAGATACAAACACACAGATACAAACACACAGATACAAACACACAGATACAAACACACAGATACAAACACACAGATACAAACACACAGATACAAACACACAGATACAAACACACAGATACAAACACACAGATACAAACACACAGATACAAACACACAGATACAAACACACAGATACAAACACACAGATACAAACACACAGATACAAACACACAGATAC
This sequence comes from Mallotus villosus, assembly GCA_903064625.1. Taxonomy (NCBI): domain Eukaryota; kingdom Metazoa; phylum Chordata; class Actinopteri; order Osmeriformes; family Salangidae; genus Mallotus; species Mallotus villosus. The sequence goes on from CAEFZP010001632.1 coordinate 3,646, forward strand.
AAACACACAGATATAAACACACAGATACAAACACACAGATACAAACACACAGATACAAACACACAGATACAAACACACAGATACAAACACACAGATATAAACACACAATCACAGTCCCTCGACACACATGCGCTGATGCAAGAACACAGCAACAGGACAGGAGGGGGAAGAGGAGAGGACTGGCTCAGCCCTCAGTGGTCCATCTCCTCCTCAGCCAATGGAATGGCTACGTGTCATCAAGCTGCAGCAGTCTCCACTGCTAGCCTGTGTCTGAGGATGATGATGTCATCCAAGCAGCTGAAGACCTCATATGGCCTTGTGTGTGTGTGTGTCTGTGTGTGTGTGTGTGTGTGTGTGTGTGTGTGTGTGTGAGTGTGTGTGTGTGTGTGTGTGTGTGTGTGTGTGTGTCTGTGTGTGTGTGTGTCTGTGTGTGTGTGTGTGTCTGTGTGTGTGTGTGTGTGTCTGTGTGTGTGTGTCTGTCTGTCTGTGTGTGTGTCTGTGTGTGTGTGTGTGTGTGTGTGTGTGTGTGTGTGTGTATGTGTGTGTGTGTGTCTGTGTGTGTGTCTGTGTGTGTGTGTCTGTCTGTGTGTGTGTCTGTGTGTGTGTGTCTGTGTGTGTGTGTGTGTGTGTGTCTGTGTGTGTGTGTGTGTGTGTGTGTGTGTGTGTGTGTGTGTGTGTGTGTGTGTGTGTGTGTGTGTGTGTGTTGTCTGTGTGTATGTGTCTGTGTGTGTGTGTATGTGTGTGTGTGTGTGTGTGTGTGTGTGTGTGTGTGTGTGGTGTGTGTGTGTGTGTGTGTGTGGCATGCTGGCACACTCTCTCGTGCTGGCAGTCCTAGACACAGTAATTGAGTTAGAGAGAAAGAAAGAAGAAATTGGTGAGAGAGGAAACTTACGACAGAAAGAGAGAAGAAAATGTCTCACGGGAAACCACATATATACACATTCAGTGTTTAAGAGCTTTAATGTGTGTAAACATTTCCTGTGACTCAGTAGCAGCTTGATGATGCTCCACATTAGGCTGTGTGTGTGTGTGTGTGTGTTGTGTGTGTGTGTGTGTGTGTGTGTGTCTTCAACCCAGTGAGTGTGTGTTGGCTGAGGGCATGTGTCCTTATAAGTCCTTTATGTGCGAGTACATTAAGATCACCCTATACATACAGACCTACACACTCTCACACACACACACACCCCTTACCCTGCAACACACACACACACACCCCTTACCCTGCAACACACACACACACACACACTTCTCTCTTGGATGACAACATGACTATGAGCTTGGTGGCTGTGTGTGCAGGGCAAGAGGGGTGTCGGGTAGAGAGTGTGTGGGTGTGTGTGTGTGTGGTGTGTGTGTGTGTGTGTGTGTGTGTGTGTGTGTGTGTGTGTGGGGCGGTATGGGAGATGTGTGTGTGCGTGGGGGTGGGAGAGTGCAAGGACGAGAGTGGCAACTGCAGCTCTGCAGCTGTGAGCCTACGTGGGCATCAGCAGGAACACACTCGTTCTCCCTCCCTCCCTCCATCCTCGTCTTTCATTCTCACCCCTCCCTCGTCTCTCTCCCTCCCGCCATCCTCGTCTTTCATTCTCACCCCTCCCTCCTCCCTCTCTCTCTCTCTCTCTCTCTCTCATCCCCCCTCCCACATTCGTCTGTCTACTTATGCACCCTTCCCTCCCTCCATCACGCTCTCCTTCCCTCTCTCTCTCCCTTTCTCCCTCTCTCTCTTCCTCTCTTCCTCTCTCCCTCTCCTTGGCTCACTCACCCCTCCTCCCCTCTCTAATACATTCCCTTAGTCTCCCTCTCATTCTTTCTGCCTCTCTCCCACTTCTCATCCCTCGCTCCCAAGCGGGCGAGAGACCTTGACAATGAAGGATGTGTCGCATTCACGCTCGGATATCTGACACTGCTGAAAGGAGAAGGGAAGGCAAAGATCCATTTCCCACACACACACACACACACACACACACACACACACACGAGTTAGACGGCAGAACACCCACACACACACACACAGGCGTCATCTCAGGCCAGTGCCTGTCTGTGTGTGTGTGTGTTCTGCAGTCTAAATCGTGTGTGTGTGCGTGTGTGTGTGTGTGTGTGTTTTACTGCATGTGTGTGCTATTCCCTGTGTGCAGTCTAGTCAGTGTGTCTCATGTGAACCAGTAAGAAGTTGCACAAGGTCACACACAACTCTACCTAGAACACAGAGGTCAGGGTGTGTGTGTGTGTGTGTGTGCAGTATGACAGGTGTGTGTGTGTGGGTGTGTGTGTGTGCAGATGACAGGGCCGAGTGGAGGAGGCACAGAGGAGGTATGATGAACACACTGAGGCTGTGGGAGAGGGGAGAGAGCAGAGGAGGTGTGGGAGAGGAGGAGAGAGAGAGGAGGTGTGGGAGAGGAGGAGGAGAACAGAGGAGGTGTGGGAGAGGAGGGGGAGAACAGAGGAGGTGTGGGAGAGGGAGGAGGAGAGCAGACAGAGGAGAGGTGTGAGGAGCAGAGGAGGTGTGTGGGGGGGGGAGGAGAGACAGAGGAGGTGTGAGGAGAGAGAGAGAGGAACGGGTGGAGGGGGAGGAGGAGAGCAGAGGAGGTGTGAGGAGGAGAGCAGAGGAGGTGTGGAGAGGCTGTGGAGGGAGGAGGAGAGCAGAGGAGGTGTGGAGGAGGAGGAGGAGAGCTGAGGCAGGTGAGGAGAGGAGAGGAGGTGTGGGGGGAGGAGGAGAGCAGAGGAGGGGTGAGGAGGAGACAGAGGAGGTGTGAGGAGGAGAGCAGAGGAGGTGTGGGAGAGGAAGAGAGGGGTGGAGGAGGAGAGCAGAGGAGGTGTGGGGGGGAGGAGGAGAGCAGAGGAGGTGTGGGGGGGAGGGGAGAGCAGAGGAGGAGAGGGGAGAGCAGAGGAGTGTGGGGGGGAGGAGCGAGAGAGACAGAGGAGGTGTGGGGGGGGAGAGGAGAGCAGAGGAGGTGAGGAGAGCAGAGGAGGGTGTGAGGGAGAGCAGAGGAGGTGTGAGGAGGAGAGACAGAGGAGGTGGGAGAGGAGGAGGAGAGCAGAGGAGTGTGAGGAGGAGAGCAGAGGAGGTGAGGAGAGCAGAGGAGGTGTGAGGAGAACAGACGAGGTGGGAGGGGAGGAGAGCAGAGGAGGTGTGGGGGGGAGGGAGGAGAGCAGAGGAGGTGTGCGAGGAGGAGAGAGAGGAGGTGAGGAGGGGGAGGAGGAGAGCAGAGGAGGTGAGGAGGAGAGCAGAGGAGGTGTGGGAGAGGAGGAGGAGCAGCAGAGGAGGTGTGGGGGGAGGAGGAGAAAAGAGGAGGGGTGTGGGGGGAGGAGGAGAACAGAGGAGGTGTGGAGGGGAGGAGGAGAGCAGAGTTATGGGATGTAGACCACAGTGCACAGTCTACCTACCTTCATCTGATATGGAGCTGTTCCATCTGGGAGGCTTGCATCCCACAATGCACCAGGCCGGCGTGCTGGTGGTCCGAGCCAGGGACAGCTGGTCTGTCTGGGAGAAGCAGGTGCATCGCAACACTGTCTTCTTTGAGTGATTGCTGTACTTACAGCCAGTGTTCTGCTGCCACCAAGAGGCTGCAGTCAGAACTACACACAGCCTCTCCTTCCTGTCTGAGGTAAGCAACAAGAGATGATAGAGAACACACTCATGTAAACAGTTAGTGTTGAGTGTGTGTGTTGAGTGTGTGTTGAGTGTGTGTGTGTGTGAGTGTGTGTGTAGGGGAGTGTGTGTGTGTGTGTGTGAGTGTGTGTGTAGGGGAGTGTGTCTGATAAGGGTGTCACCACAGAAAACAGTCAGACTGACGGCTGAAAGTTTGACGTTAAAGTGCCTTTTATTGAGAAGGTAAAACATAAAAACAGACACTAAAAAAAATCACTGTCTGTATTAAAATAATCACACACAGTCCTAACCCTCGTCTGCCCCGCCAGTTACCATGGTGATGAGCAGCTGACTGTACTTAGTTTTATCCCTGAGAAAACCATGATGTCACCAACCATGACTTCATGGTATAAAAGTATTAAAAAAATCAATCATTCTGATTCAGCTTCTGCAGCTTTCTGATCACTGATCATTTTGATCACTTAATCAAAAACAATGTGCTCATTTTTTTGGCTTCAAGGTGTCATCAGAGGGGAGAAGGGACTACAGGAAGGTGTCATCAGAGGGGAGGGGGGAATACAGGAAGTGGGTGGGGGCGGCTACAGGAAGTGATCGGGCAGAGCGTTGGAGGTGGGGTTCCAGTGCTTCTCTCCAGCGGGCGATGACACGTACCACATGACCACACCTGAAGGGTTCACAGACACCAGGAAGTCTGTGGAGGCTTTCAGGGTGGGCAGGACCCTCTCTGCAAACACGTCATAGACCTGGAGAGAGACACACGTGTTAGAGACCTGGAGAGAGACACACGTGTTAGAGACCTGGAGAGAGACACACGTGTTAGAGACCTGGAGAGAGACACACGTGTTAGAGACCTGGAGAGAGACACACGTGTGAGAGACCTGGAGAGAGACACACGTGTGAGAGACCTGGAGAGAGACACACGTGTTAGAGACCTGGAGAGAGACGCACGTGTTAGAGACCTGGAGAGAGACGCACGTGTTAGAGACCTGGAGAGAGACGCACGTGTTAGAGACCTGGAGAGAGACACACGTGTTAGAGACCTGGAGAGAGACCCACGTGTTAGAGACCTGGAGAGAGACACACGTGTTAGAGACCTGGAGAGAGACACACGTGTTAGAGACCTGGAGAGAGACACACGTGTTAGAGACCTGGAGAGAGACGCACGTGTTAGAGACCTGGAGAGAGACCCACGTGTTAGAGACCTGGAGGAGAGACGCACGTGTTAGAGACCTGGAGAGAGACACACGTGTTAGAGACCTGGAGAGAGAGACACACGTGTTAGAGACCTGGAGAGAGGACACACGTGTTAGAGACCTGGAGAGAGGACACACGTGTTAGAGACCTGGAGAGAGACGCACGTGTTAGAGACCTGGAGAGAGAGACGTGTTAGAGACCTGGAGAGAGACACACGTGTTAGAGACTGGAGAGAGGACACACGTGTCGCTCTCCTTTTAGCTCCTGCTTCTACCGGACAGCCTTGGCATTCACAGAATCAAGAAGGAGATACTGTATGTACACACAGGGAGAGAGAGAGAGAGAGTTGGTAGAGAGACAGAGAGGAACATAGAGAGAGAGACAGAGAGAGAGGAACATAGAGAGACAGAGACAGAGAGAGACAGAGAAAGAGACAGAGAAAGAGAAGGGGGGGGGACAGAGAGACAGAGAGGGGGGACAGAGAGAGAGGGGAACATAGAGAGAGGACACAGAGAGACAGAGAGAGAGAGAGAGAGAGAGAGAGAGAGAGGAACATAGAGAGACAGAGAGAGAGGACAGAGAGAGAGAGAGAGAGAGACAGAGAGGAACATAGAGAGACAGAGACAGAGAGCGGTGCTGACCTGGTAGCTCCCAGAGGGGTAGTTGAGTCTGGCCAGGGAGGTTTGGGTAGCGGTTAGGGCATGTCTTCTCTCCTGCTGAAGAACACCAGCGTGCTGGTATTACCAGACAGGGGGCGCCCAGAAACACATCAATACCACTCTTCTCCTGAGAGGGAGGGAGGGAGGGAGGGAGAGAGGGTGGGAGGGAGGGAGGGAGAGGGAGGGAGAGGGAGGGAGAGGGAGGGAGGGAGGAGGGAGGGAGGGAGGGAGGGAGGGAGGGAGGGAGGGAGGGAGGGAGGGAGGGAGGGAGGGAGGGAGGGAGGGAGGGAGGGAGGGAGGGGGAGGGAGGGAGGGAGGGAGGGAGGGAGGGAGGGAGGGAGGGAGGGAGGGAGAGAGAGAGAGAGAGAGAGAGAGAGGGAGGGAGGGAGGGAGGGAGGGAGGGAGGGAGGGTGGATGGGAGAGAGAAAGGAACACACATGGTTACCTTCTCTTCATGTAGTAAACCCTGCCCTGAAGCTGTCAGTGTCTGGGCGTTACCTTGAGCAGGCGTCTGCCCTGGACGCCCATGGGGTCCTGGTTGATGAAGACGGCCGCCTTGTTCTGCAGGATGGCTCGCGAGCGGCTGTCCAGCGTGCGCAGGTCGTTAGACATGAAGAGAGGAGCGGCCATGATGGCCCACAACGCCATCTGAGACCGAGACTGATCCAAGCTCAGCCCAAAGTCTCGATGACCAGCTGGACACACCACACACCACACACACACACACACAGACACACACACACACACACCACACACACACAGACACACGCACACACACACAGACACACACACAGACACACACAGACACACACTATATTTACTATACAAGCTGCGAGGATGTTTCCTAGGGGTGAGACATGGGAGGAGGGGGGTGAGACAGGGAGGAGGGGGTGCGGACAGGGAGGAGGGGGGGAGACAGGGAGGAGGGGGTGAGACAGGGAGGAGTGAGACAGGGAGGAGGGGTGAGAAAGGGAGGAGGGGGTGAGACAGGGAGGAGGGGGGTGTGAGACAGGGAGGAGGGGGTGTGAGACAGGGAGGAGGGGTGGTGAGACAGGGAGGAGGGGTGAGACAGGGAGGAGGGGGGAGACAGGGAGGAGGGGGTGAGACAGGGAGGAGGGGTGAGACAGGGAGGATGGTGAGACAGGGAGGAGGGGTGGGGTGAGACAGGGAGGAGGGGGTGAGACAGGGAGGAGGGGGTGAGACAGGGAGGAGGGGGGGTGAGACAGGGAGGAGGGGGTGAGACAGGGAGGAGGGGGTGAGACAGGGAGGAGTGAGACAGGGAGGAGGGGGTGATGAGACAGGGAGGAGGGGGTGAGACAGGGAGGAGGGGGTGAGACAGGGAGGAGGGGGTGATGACAGGGAGGAGGGGGTGAGACAGGGAGGAGGGGGTGAGACAGGGAGGAGGGGGTGAGACAGGGAGGAGACAGGGAGGAGGGGGTGAGACAGGGAGGATGGGGGTGAGACAGGGAGGAGGGGGTGAGACAGGGAGGAGGGGGGTGAGACAGGGAGGAGGGGGTGAGACAGGGAGGAGGGGGGGAGACAGGGAGGAGGGGGTGAGACAGGGAGGAGGGGGTGAGACAGGGAGGAGGGGGGGTGAGACAGGGAGGAGGGGTGTGTGAGACAGGGAGGAGGGGGTGAGACAGGGAGGATGGGGGTGAGACAGGGAGGAGGGGTGAGACGGGAGGAGGGAGGGGTGAGACAGGGAGGAGGGGGTGAGACAGGGAGGATGGGGGGAGACAGGGAGAGGGGGTGAGACAGGGAGGATGGGGGTGAGACAGGGAGGAGGGGGTGAGACAGGGAGGAGGGGTGAGACAGGGAGGAGGGGTGAGGACAGGGAGGAGGGGGTGAGACAGGGAGGATGGGGGTGAGACAGGGAGGAGGGTGTGAGACAGGGAGGAGGGGGTGAGACAGGGAGGAGGGGGTGAGACAGGGAGGAGGGGGGTGAGACAGGGAGGGGGGGGTGAGACAGGGAGGAGGGGGTGAGACAGGGAGGAGGGGGGAGACAGGGAGGAGGGGTGAGACAGGGAGGGAGGGGGTGAGACAGGGAGGATGGGGGTGAGACAGGGAGGAGGGGGTGAGACAGGGAGGAGGGGTGAGACAGGGAGGAGGGGTGTGAGACAGGGAGGAGGGGGTGAGACAGGGAGGAGGGGTGAGACTAGACAGGGAGGAGGGGTGAGACAGGGAGGAGGGGGTGAGACAGGGAGGAGGGGTGAGACAGGGAGGAGGGGGTGAGACAGGGAGGAGGGGGTGAGACAGGGAGGAGGGGGTGAGACAGGGAGGAGGGGGTGAGACAGGGAGGAGGGGGTGAGACAGGGGCAGGAGGGGGGTGAGACAGGGAGGAGGGGGTGAGACAGGGAGGAGGGGGTGAGACAGGGAGGAGGGGGGTGAGACAGGGAGGAGGGGGGTGAGACAGGGAGGAGGGGGTGAGACAGGGAGGAGGGGGGAGACAGGGAGGAGGGGGTGAGACAGGGAGGAGGGGGGTGAGACAGGGTGGATGGGGGTGAGACAGGGAGGAGGGGTGAGACAGGGAGGAGGGGGTGAGACAGGAGAGAGACAGACCATGTCCGGGTCGTTCCAGCGCCCAGGGCCTGCTGCTGGTTGGAGGACATCCTGGTTGTCAAAGAACCAATCAGAGATTCTCAACACACTGGACCAGGAGTCCTCGATGTCGGCATAGTTACGCCACAGGTTACAGATCTCCCCCAGTTGGGTGTAGTTCACCTAGCAACCACACACACACAAACACACACGTCTGACTTCTTACATCCAAAATATCATACAGCTGTTCATCTAGAAACTACAGCCGATGATGAAGAATCAGGAGTAGAGAGTTCTACAGTACTGGGACACATGCATGTGACATCACAATGAATAAAGATGTTAGGAGCCGATAGGAAGTGACCTCTGGAGAAAGTTACCTTGGGAGGAAGTCCACCCTGGTAGGCGGGCCAACTGCAAGAGTAGGCGATTGGCCGGCCGGTAGCATTCAGGGGCCTTGGACATGAGTGGGTAGCCTATCAGAGAGGAGATGGATGGATTGGTTCAGCTGGGATTAACACCTGAATCTTATTTCCCTCTCTCCATACCTCCCTCCATCCCTCCAGCCTCTCCTCCCTCCATCCATCCTCTCCTCCCTCCGCCTCTCATCCCTCTCCATCCCTCCCTCCATCCTCTCTCCCTCCAGCCTCTCATCCCTCTCCATCCCTCCCTCCATCCACTCCTCTCTCCCCTCACCCTGCTCCTGGTCCACGGCGCTGGAGTAGCAGCCGTCGAACTTCAGCATGTCCACCTCCCAGGCAGCGAAGGTCTTGGCGTCGATGTCGATCTTGTCCATGGGCGTGCCGGGGTAGCCCCGCAGGTCAGGGTGCCCATGTCCCCGTAGATCCCCAGCTTCAGCCCCCGGTCGTGCAGGTAGCGTGCCAGCTTGAGGATACCCCCTGGGAACCTGGGAGAGGGAGGACCAGGACAGGGGCTCAACTTGATGGCTCTCACACATCATTGTGAAACTTACTGTAGCATTGCTAGTCATGTTGATAAGTAAGGGTCAAGATTGTGGTGTGATTGATTGTTCTTGGGTATAAAAGGAATTGTGAAGCATTGTTCTGTGGATTCTTGATCTCCTGAGACCTTCTCCTCAGCTCTGGCTTGTCCTACTCCTTCTTCCTCACACCTTGCTTTCTATCTCTGGTTTACAATAATCATGGTAGCGTAAGTAAGAGTTAACCTTCATTTTGTAACATGTTTTCCTTGTAATTGATTTCATTAATTTGCAATGTTATTAAATGTATAGTTCATTTTAACCTTACATTGACCATTCTTGCTCCGATTTATCAAGAGACAAATAACTGTGATTCCATTGGTATTGGCATGATTTGGTTCATGTTAATACACTGTTCAGTTTCCCCATCTTCCTTTAAACCATAGGGGAATTCGTTGAGGTTGTTTGGCCAATATTTAACCCCCTACAAGCATGTACCACACACACACACACACACGCACACACACAAAACCGCCACGCACACGCCAGCTGTATCATGCAGAGAAATGAATGTAGACGCATACCTTGTCTCTCAAAGCTACTTTGACCCACAAGACAACAGAGATGTCACATGACAGAGTCAGGTCCGTACCCTGATCACATGACCCCCTGGCCAATAGAGAAGGCCTCAACAGCTACAATATATGTCAACAACCTCCATATAAGTCACATACAGCATCAGTAAAGATAAGATGGACTGATAGACTTTGTGTTCCTGTGAAGATCAGACAACACACAGCTGACCTCAGCACCAGGCCTGTTCTGATTGAGCTGACCTGAGCACCAGCCTGTTCTGATGGCTTCTCCCCTGATAGTTTAAACAGGAACACTGGAGTGCGGCACCCCTAGTCTGACTGAGCTGTACCGCTTCCTCACAGCCTGTTACTGGGACTGCAGTGGAACAGCTTGACCCCTGATCCTGCACTGGAACAGCTTGACCCCTGATCCTGCACTGGAACAGCTTGACCCCTGATCCTGCACTGGAACAGCTTGACCCTGACCCTGCACTGGAACAGCTGACCCCTGACCCTGCACTGGAACAGCTTGACCCCCCCCTGACCCTGCACTGGAACAGCTTGACCCCTGACCCTGCACTGGAACAGCTGACCCCTGACCTTTTGGGGTCGGCCTGCAGTTGTCCGTTCTCGTCCCTCTCATGGGAGGACCAGCAGTCGTCTATGTTGATGTACACGTAGCCCAGCTCCCTCCAACCGTCCTCAGCCAGGCGGTCAGCCATGTCCCTGAACAGGTTCTCACTGGGGGAGGGAGACAGGGAGGGAGAGGGGGGGAGGAGACAGGGGAGAGAGAGAGGGGGAGAGGGAGGGGAGAGGGAGGGGGAGAGGGAGAGGGGGAGAGGGACGAGAGGGGGAGAGGAGGGACGAGGAGGGGGAGAGGGAGAGGGAGGGGGAGAGGGAGGGGGAGAGAGAGGGGAGAGGGAGAGGGAGCGACGGTGAGGGGGAGAGGGAGAGGGAGAGGGGGAGAGGGAGGAGGGGGAGAGAGGGAGGGAGGGAGAGGGGAGAGAGAGAGGGGAGGGAGAGGGAGGGAGAGGGCGAGAGGGAGAGAGGAGGGGAGGGGAGAGGGAGGGGAGAGGGAGAGAGGGAGGAGAGGGGTGAGAGGGAGAGAGGGGAGGGGAGGGAGAGGGAGAGAGGGAGAGGGGAGAGGGAGAGGGAGAGGGAGAGGGAGGGAGAGGGGAGAGGGAGAGGGAGAGGGAGGGAGAGAGGAGAGGGAGAGGGAGGGAGAGGAGAGGGAGGGAGAGGGAGGGGGAGAGGGAGGAGAGAGGGGAGAGGGAGAGGGAGAGGGAGGGAGGGAGGGAGGGGGGGAGAGAGAGGGGAGAGGGAGAGGGAGAGAGAGGGAGAGGGAGAGGGAGAGGGAGAGGGAGAGGGAGAGGGAGAGGGAGAGGGAGAGGGAGAGGGAGAGGGAGAGGGAGAGGGAGAGGGAGAGGGAGAGGAGAGGGAGAGGGAGAGGGAGAGGGAGAGGGAGAGGGAGAGGGAGAGGGAGAGGGGGAGAGGGAGGGAGGGAGGGAGGGAGAGGGAGGAGAGGGAGGGAGAGAGGGAGGGAGAGAGAGGGGAGAGAGAGACAGAGAGAGATTTGTTATATTTTTTTAAGTCTGTTGGCTGATATGTGGTTGTTGTTGTTGTTGCACTGTGTCTGGCAAATGCACAATTCCTTGATTGTGACCACATGGATACTGTCAGAACCACACACTTCTGATCCGATCTCCTGCTGTACTTTATATGTAACATTCAGCTGAGGTAACCACCAGCTGGTAGGTTGTGGTGGGAGAGGTAAACAGGGAAAACACCATTGCTGCTGGTGATGTAGGAGGTGATGGATGTAGAAGGGCATGGATTGTAGGAGGTGATGGATGTAGGAGGTGTTGGATGTATGAGTCAGTCAAACCTGATGCAGTTCTTGGGATCGTTGTCGCAGTCTATGTCACAGCGGTAGCGTTCCCATGCCAACCAGCCCATGGGAGGGGTCCTCATCAGGCCGTTGTCTAGGGCCAGGGTGGCCAGGGGAGAACGCCACCAGCACACAAACCACAACGGCTAGGTACATTACTGAAAAACATACATTGTTAATTATTACAGATCATAAATTACAGTTACAGTTGCGTTGCATACAGGATGTATTAATCGTACTGTGAATGACTAATCACTTGCCAGACCGTTCAGAAAAGGCTGGATTCAGATTAAAACAAAATAACAATAGCCTAGAATTTTGAGGTTTCTCGTATTCTCTCCCTCATCTGACGTTTGCCCAATATTCCGGTTGTATAAATGTATTAATCTAGCTGCATATAGCCTACCTACAGTTTACATACCGCCTGACTACCACATCCAGCACAAAAACAGCATAGAATACTTTACAACAATACAGCCAAACTTTTCGGTGTGAAAACCATTAGCTCTGAGCTGTCGCTAATGTCTTCCAACATTATATCGCAACATGTTGACTACTTGCCTATGTTAAATTCTTGTTGTGGGGGAATTTGTCGGTATAGAAATCCCCGCAAGCTGAAGCACCGAGTGTAGCCTGCTTTAGTGCCTTCTGACTATGGAACAAGTTTACCTAACATTTCTTTAACCACTTCGCTAAAACGACATGATCAGGAAGTGAGAATCACATGACACAGCGGCGGGTTGTCAGCTGATCCACAGGGGCGCTCGGTTACATTTAACAACAAAAAATCTTCTTCTTTTAGGTTAGATATTGACGCTTTTGAAAAATATTTAGACAGCTTAGTTTGTAAACTTATATATATTTAATGTACGTAAGAACTGCATTCTTACACTCGATAAAAAGATGTTGGCAGAACAAACTAAAGCATTTCAGATCATAAATTGAGCTTGTTCATATAATTTTATTAGGCTACTATATGACAGGCTATGGACTGACTTTGGTTACTGCTCAGGGTTGAGAATAGTGGCGTCATCAGCAAGAAATAACTAACCAGCTAAACTCAGATGGCAAACGTACACACATCATTCACTCCAGTAGAAGTAGATATGCATGTTTTAAAAGACTGGGGTAAAAGTTGAACTGCTGACTACACTTTTTCACTCAAGCTAAAGTAAAGAAGTGTGGGCTCTGACATACTTTAAGTAAAAAGTTGCCATTACTATTATCAACCTTTCTAACCTTTTGAAGAAACAAATTCACACACAGTGAGAGGAGAGGACTGTTTAACAGATTACAAACTAAAGTAACGAGTCTGGCTTAAAAGTAGAAGAGAAAGTACAGGTATTTGTGTAAAAAATTAAAGGAGTGAAAGTAAATAATTGTAAAACAATAATAGTGAAGTAGGGGGAATGTCCCTGTACTTACTGTAAGTCGCTCAGGATAAAAAGCGTCTGCTATATGACTAAATGTAAGTACTGATACCAGAATGACCAGAAATACCAGAACAGAAGGAGGGGTTAGGGTTAGCCCTAACAGTGAGGAGGGGAGGAGAGGGGGGAGGAGGAGAGGAGAGGGGGAGGACGAGGAGAGGGGGAGGAGGGGAGGAGGAGAGGGGGAGGAGGGGAGGAAGAGGGATCGGAGAGGGGGAGGAAGAGGAGGAGAGGGGGACGGAGAGGGGGGAGGAGCAGGAGAGGGGGGAGGAGGGGAGGACGAGGGGGGAGAGGGGAGGGGCAGGTGAGGGGGGAGGAGAGGAGGATGAGGGGGGAGGAGAGGGGGGAGGAGAGGGAGGACGACGTGCAGGAGGGGGTGGAGGAGGCGGGAGGAGAGGGTTGGGCGAGGGAGACGGTGGGAGACGGGGAGGAGAGGATGGACGAGGGGGAGGAGACGGAGGAAGAGGAGGGGAGGAGGAGGGGGAGGAGGGGAGGAGAGGGGGAGGACGAGGAAGAGGAGGATGAGGAGGAGGCGAGAGGGGGAGGAGGGGAGAAGAGGGGGGGAGGGGAGAAGATAGAGGGGGAGGAAGAGGAGGAGAGAGGGGGGAGGAGGGGAGGAAGAGGAGGGAGAGGAGGAAGAGGAGGAGAGGGGAGAGGATGAGGGGGGAGTCGGGAGAAGAGGGGGGAGGAAGAGGAGGAGAGGGGGAGGAGGGGAGGAAGAGGAGGAGAGGGGGAGGAAGAGGAGGAGAGGGGGGAGGAGAGAGGACGGAGGAAGGGAGGAGTGAGGGAGATGAAGAGGAGGGGAGGAGAGGGGAGGAGGGAGGACGAGAGGGGAGGAGAGGGGGAGGAGAGGGGGGGAGAGGGGGAGGAAGAGGAGGAGAGAGGGAGGAGGAGAGGAGAGGGGGAGGAGCGAGGAGAGGGCGGAGGAGGGGAGGAGGAGGCGGGGAGGAGGAGAGGAGAGGGGGAGGAGAGGGGGAGGAGGGGGAGCGAGAGGGGAGGAGGGGAGGAGAGGAGAGGATGGAGAGGAGGAGGAAGAGGAGGAGAGGGGGAGGAGGGGAGAAGAGGGGGGGAGGGGAGAAGAGGGGGAGGAAGCAGGAGGAGAGGGGGAGGAGGGGAGGACGAGGAGGAGAGGGGGAGGAAAGAGGAGGAGAGGGGGAGGAGAGGGGGGAGGGGAGAAGAGGGGGAGGAAGGGGAGGAGACGGGGGGAGGAGGGGAGGAAGAGGAGGAGAGGGGGGAGGAAGAGGAGGAGAGGGGGAGGAGAGGAGGAGAGGGGGAGGAGGAGGAGGGAAGGACGAGGGGGAGGAAGAGGAGGGGAGGAGAAGGGGAGGAGGGAGGAGAGGGGGAGGAAGAGGAGGAGAGGGGGAGGAGAAAGGGAGGAGGGGGAGGAGAGGGGGAGGAAGAGGAGGGGAGGAGAAGGGGAGAGGGAGGAGAGGGTGAGGAGGGGAGGAGAGGGGGAGGAAGAGGAGGAGAGGGGGAGGAGGGGAGGAGAGGGGGAGAGAGGGAGGAGGGGAGGAGAGGGGTAGGAGAGGGGGAGGAAGAGGAGGAGAGGGGGAAGAGAGGGGAGGAGGCAACGAAGAGGTGATGAAGAGGAGGGGAGGAGAGGGGGGGAGGAGAGTAGGAGAGGGGGAGGAGAGGGAGAGGAAGAGGAGGAGAGGGGGAGGAGAGGGGGGAGGAGGGGAGGAGAGGGGGGGGAAGAGGAGGAGAGGGGGAGGAGGAAGAGGAGGAGAGGGGGGAGAGGGGGAGGAAGAAGAGGAGAGGGAGAGGAAGAGGAGGGGAGGAGAGGGTGAGGGAGGGGAGGGGGAGGAGGCAACGAAGAGGTGATGAAGAGGAGGTGTGATATGTTAATGTGATTAATGACAGCACATCCTGAAGTGTCACATTATCCTGACCTGGGGGCGGAGCTTCAGACCTGGGGGCGGAGCTTCAGACAACAGGAAGTTCCCACCTCCCTAGAGGAAGTGTGTGTGTGTGTGACATGTAAGCAAAACGATGGCAGAGGCACATATGGGTAAATATCTATTTTTCCAACTTATCACAAACTTTGACCTCCCAACGCCCGGCGCAGTGCATGTTTGTCTTTCAGTGGATTTCAATATTTATTCAAGTCGACTTTATCTCATATCACTGAGTCACAGGAACAACTGATAAGAAAAAGCTGTTCTAATGTTGAAGAGCAACAAAAACGTATAGCAGTGAAAACTACAGTTAGTCCCAAATCAGTGCGTTTGAATCTTCTAAACTGTCAGAAATGCTCTGCCAGGTTCAGTTTGTTGAACTGTTTGTATTCCAAACAGACTTCCTGGTTCATGTTACCTTGTGTTGTGACAGCTGATTCTGAGTGGTTCTGAGACGCAGCTAAACTACTTAGAGACACAAGAAGGGTTTATTCAAACACATTACGCCTGTTTGATTGTGTAATAACTGCCCACAATCATAAAAGTAGAGTGTGTTTACTGTTTATAATCAATGGTGTAAAATTTGCTGTTCAATCTCTCATGGTGAGTCCCTGTTTAACTTTGGTCCATTACTGCCCCCTAGTGGATGATATGCATGACTGCATGTGTCTCTCATCTGGTGGTTGCACATATATTGGACCATCTCTTCTCACAAGCAACGCAACAACATCTGTTACACAAATGTAGATGAATGAAAGAAAAGAGAAAAAAAAGTGTCTCTCTCTCCCCCCAGGTGTGTGGGGGGCGTTGCAGGCAGTGGTTCATGAAGTGTGTCTCTCTCTCCAGGTGTGTGGGGGGCGTTGAGGGCAGTGGTTCATGAAGTGTCTCTCTCTCTCTCCAGGTGTGTGGGGGGCGTTGCGGGCAGTGGTTCATGAAGTCTCTCTCTCTCTCTCCAGGTGTGTGGGGGGCGTTGCGGGCAGTGGTTCATGAAGTGTCTCTCTCTCTCTCCAGGTGTGTGGGGGGCGTTGAGGGCAGTGGTTCATGAAGTGTCTCTCTCTCTCTCCAGGTGTGTGGGGAGCGTTGCGGGCAGTGGTTCATGAAGTGTCTCTCTCTCCAGGTGTGTGGGGGGCGTTGCGGGCAGTGGTTCATGAAGTGTCTCTCTCTCCAGGTGTGTGGGGGAGCGTTGCGGGCAGTGGTTCATGAAGTGTCTCTCTCTCTCCAGGTGTGTGGGGGGCGTTGCGGGCAGTGGTTCATGAAGTGTCTCTCTCTCCAGGTGTGTGGGGGGCGTTGCGGGGCAGTGGTTCATGAAGTGTCTCTCTCTCCCAGGTGTGTGGGGGGCGTTGCGGGCAGTGGTTCATGAAGTGTCTCTCTCTCTCCCAGGTGTGTGGGGGGCGTTGCGGGCAGTGTTGAGGAGCGCGTCAGCAGGCTTCATCCTCGCCGAGGTCGTTCTGTCATCGGCGTCCGTCCCGATTGGACCCCTGCCGGCCATTGTTGCCCAGGTAACGGGAGAAGTGGGTGTGGCCGGGCTGGGCGCCGTGACCTTGTGCCTGGCGTTCGCCGTGGCGCTCGTTTCCTTGGCTACCGGCCTCCTCGTCGGGGGGCGTGTGATGCGGCTGCTTGGAGGGGCGGCGGGGGCGGGGCCGGCCGAGGTTGCTGCAGGGATCGCCGTGGTGACCGGCACCGTGGCGAACGGAACGCTGGCGGGACTCCTCCCGGGGTGGATGTACTTCCTGCTGCAGTGCATCATGGTCCTGGCAGCCTACCCCTTCACCAGGGCCAACGAGATGACCGCGGTCCTGTCCGTCATCTTCGTCTTCCTCTTCCTCTCCGTCCTCTTCGGGAGCCTGGGGGTCTTCTCCGGACTGGTCGCCATGGGGATCTCCATGGTGACCGTGTGTGCCGTCCTCAAGGCCCTATCAGAACGGAGGACTCAGGAAACCAGAGACAAAGGCAAACATTGGTCTGAGAGGCTGCTGCTGTACTCCATTATCGTGGCAGCAATGGGGTTTAGTGTTGGGCTGGGGTCAGGGGTGGAGTCAGGGTCAGGGGTGGGGTCAGGATCAGGGTCAGGGTGATGCTGAGGTCGGTGTTGTGGGTGGGGCTGCTCTCTGCAGCTCTGCTTGGCGGGGCCCTGGGAACGGTGGTGGTGGTGGGCCTGGAGCCTGCAGGGGCGGAGAGGGTGGCGCTGGGGGCTGTGTTGGCCTCCTCCGCCTCCCTGAGACTCGTCCTCCCAGCATGCAGCGCGGGCGGGGTGGGGGGTCTGCTGGGGGGCGCCACTGCCGCGGGCGTGTTGCTGGGGGCCGCCGGCGTTGCCTCGGAAACGGAATTCAAAACCAGGAAGACGACGTTGCTGGTTCTAGCTTCCGTCACGGCTGGAGTCGTTCTGGGCTCTCTGGGATTATCACTGAGATTATCACCGGGATTATCACTCTCGGAACTGACGACCGTGACCCTCGTTGCCCTGGGGGCGTTTATCCTGGGCGCACCGAGGAGTCCGTTCCACACTCAGGTGAAGCTGCGCGGAGACGTCCTCACCGGGCCCAGCGCTGATGGAGGGCGTTGGCATGGAGGCGGTTTCCGCGGCAGCGTCTCCTCTCGGGGTGGGGGCGCTGGGGGCGGCGGCGTTGGGGACGGTTGCCATGGGGAGGCTGGGGGGCGATGGGGGGTGCTGGGAGCGCAGGGCTGGCTCTGGGGAGGACCTTGGAAGCTGCAGCCCAGGGGAGGTGAGGAGGGCACGCGGGGGTGAGGGAGGGGGGGGAGGGAGGGAGGGGAGGGAGGGACGGGGGGGAGGGAGGGGGAGGAGGGGGGAGGAGGCGGAGGGGGAGGGGTGAGGAGGGACGGGGGTGTGGGGAGGGGGAGGAGGGGGGAGGAGAGGAGGGGAGGGGGAGGCGGGGGAGGAGGGAGCGGGTGGGGGGGAGGGGGGAGGAGGGATAGCTCGGGGTGAGGAGGGGTGAGGAGGGGACGTGGGGAGGGGGGACGGGACGAGGGAGGGGAGGGAGGGAAGTGGGGAGGGAGGGGAGGAGGGGGGAGGAGGGGAGGGGGGAGAGGAGAGGACGTGGGAGGGGGGAGGAGGGGGGAGAGGAGGGGGGAGGAGGGGAGGCGGGAGGGGGGAGGAGGGACGGGGGTGTGGGAGGGGGGGAGGAGGGACGGGGGTGGGGGGAGGGGTGAGGAGGGACGGGGGTGTGGGAGGGGGCGGGAGGGAGGGGAGGGAGGGAGGGAGGAGGGAGGGGGGAGGGGGAGAGAGAAGGTGAGAGGGTGATGGGGGGAGGGGGGGGGAGGGGGGAGGGAGGGTGAGAGGGTGAGAGGGTGAGAGGGAGGGGGGTTATAGGGGAGGGAGGGTGGGGGAGGGTGAGAGGGTGATGGGGGAGGGAAGGGCATAATAATACACTGTTGTGATCTCTGGTTATTAAACAGATGTTATGAACTGTGAAACTAAACACATAAAAATAATAAAGCGTGAAGCAGTCTGCGTTTGTTTGTGTGTTTGATGGTGCGCCTGTTAAGAGATGACGGCTCTCCCTGCTCACCTGCCCTCAACTCCCCTGCCGCCGCAGAACATAAACACACAATAACAGCGCCATAACAATGTCGTTACTTCAGTTTCAACTGTGAAGCAACACTGGAAGAGGACGTTCTAATTAGGGAAAGGATGGAGGGAGGAGGGAGGAGGGGGAGGAGGGAGAGAGGGGGAGGAGATCTATCCGACTGCTTGAGAATTTAATAATCATTTTTACTTGAGGACAAGTAGGTCTAGGTTCGTTTTCATTTCCACGTTTGCTATAACTTTAATTAATTAAAAGGATACACAGAACTTTTTTGTTTTCTACCAGAACAAGGTCAAGTCTTCTTTTCAAGGATCCAAAATGGAAGCAAGAGTTTAAGACAACACCAAGAGTAATGGTTTTAATGATTTACCGAGATCTGAAATTCTAGCGTTTTAAAAGATCTCTCCGGTAGGTGAACGACATGGGCTCCCAGATGTGATTTTTGCCCGTTTATCGAACAACAGAAAACTTTTCTTTTTAATCAGTATTTTGCTCTCCAAATATGTCAGTGATGTGTAAAACGACAACAAATGATATTGTATGACAATAGCTACAAGGAGACTGTGAGTTTTACCATGGAAACGTGGAGGGCCAATTGCACTTCTATGTGATCGTGAAGCAGTAGGCGGGTGACTTCAAGTCTGGCTGTTAATTGCTCGCGCCATGCACTGCAAACGGCTATTTGCGTTCAGAGAGACAAGAGAAGCCATATTATGATATTTTAACTGTTGATCTGCTTTTGAAAAAAAGTTTTGCGATTTGAAGCTAATTGTAAGAAGAAGACATGTTCATCATATGTAAAAACAATTAGACCTATTTAAAAAATACTTAATTCATGACGCTTCTGTGTGGATCGGTCTGTTTCTGATGGTGAGTGATGCGAGACGGTTTTTATGTAATTACCCCCAAATAAGTAATCGTGGCTAGGTTTAGTTAGGTAAGATGGAAGTCAGAAGCGAGAAGAGGCTCTTGACGCATGTACCGGGATAACGCAAACCGTGGAAATCAGTGTCACTTCAAGAAGGGAAAGGATTACTGTTACTCTAATTGGACCGAATCTGAAGCCAGAATGTCGCTGAATCGGGTTTACGCCGGTATGGACAAAGAACAATCTACCGAGAATGGACACGGGCACGGAACGGGTATAACGCACAAGGTAACTGTGCGCAAATCCGGTTGCTGCCTGTGTCTCCCGCGCGTAATGAGACTAACCTTCTCGCCAGAATCCCTCGAGGTGCTCTACCAGATATATTCAGAAGACAGCGGCAGGAAACCCTCCTCGTGCTCATGATGTTTGCCGCCCTTTTCAACTGCTACATCATCATCATGTGCGCGGTGGTGTACTCACAAGAAAAGTTAGCAATGATTGTAGTTGCGGCTGTAGGTCTGACCGCGGATATCGCACTTACACAGTTTGCCGTCTGGGAAAACTTCCGCCTCTCCGGTTACTCGCGGCGCGGTCCCCATACTTACTCTGGCTGATGATAGCCGTGCACGTGCTGTGCTACTTGGGTCTGAACTACCAGAGTTCCCGCGGTCGAGCGATGCTGTAGGCTGGCAGATGTTCTTCTGCTTCTCGTGCTTTCTCACCCTGCCGCTGAAGCTCGTGCCCCTGTTGCTGCTCAGCACGCTCTTCGTGCGGGATTCAGACGCTGGTTCACGGCATCACCATCATGCGCAGTCTCCATGACACCTGAAGGGCACCATGTGGTCAGACAGGTATGGACACACACACACACACACACACACACACACGCACACACACACACACACGCACACACGCACACACACACACACACACACAAAACCTTGTTTGTCAGTGTGAGGTTATCTTCACAGTGATGTTGAACCTAAACATGTCATCCTCCACACAAACAATCCAAGTGCCTAGATGAATGGTTAGACAGAATCCTCCTTTCTGATAGAGATTCTCTCACCCATGCCCTCTCACCCATGACCTCTCACCCCACGAACTCTCACCCCATGCCTCTCACCCATGCCCTCTCACCCCATGCCCTCTCACCCATTGCCCTCCACCCCATGACCTCCCACCCCATGCCTCTCACCCCATGCCCTCTCACCCCATGACCTCTCACCCCATAACCTCTCACCCCATGCCTCTCACCCCATGCCCTCTCACTCCACGACCCTCTCCCACCCATGCCCTCTCACCCATGACCTCCACCCATGACCTCTCCCCCCATGACCTCTCACCCACGACTCCAACCCACATGCCCTCTCACCCCATGCCCTCTCACCCATGCCTCTCACCCCATGACCTCTCACCCCATGACCTCTCACCCATGACCTCTCACCCCATGACCTCTCACATCATCATAACCTCTCACCCATGCCGCTCACCCAGTGCCCTCTCACCCATGCCCTCTCACCCATGACCTCTCACCCCATGCCCTCCAACCCCATGACCTCTCACCACATACCTCTCACCCATGCCCTCTCACCCCATGAACCTCTCACCCCATGCCCTCTCACCCCACGACCTCTCACCCACATGGACACTCTCACCCCATGCCCTCTCACCCCATACCTCTCACCCCAGACCTCTCACCCATGCCCTCCAACCCATGACCTCTCACCCCACAACCTTCACCCCATGACTCTCACACGACCTCCCACCCCATGCCCTCACCCCATGACTCTCACCCCACGATCCCACCACCCCATGCCCTCTCACCCCATGCCCTCTCACTCCATAACTCTCACCTCATGCCTCTCACCCCATGCCTCTCACCCCATAACCTCAACCCATGCCCTCTCACTCATAACCTCCCACCCCATGCCCTCTCACCCATGCACTCTCACTCCACGACCTCTCACCCATGCCCTCTCACCCCATAACCTCTCCCCATGACTCTACCCCACGACCTCCAACCCACGACTCTCACCCAATGCCCTCTCACCCCACGAACTCTCACCCCACGACCTCTCACACACACGACCTCTCCCCCCATGACCTCTCAACCCACGACCTCTCACCCCATGACTTCTCAGTTACCATTCTATTGCTGCTATCTAAAATGTAGGTAATCTATTAGTATGTTTAGTAGAACCTGTGATGTTATTTCTCACAAGCGATCACATCTCCCTTCCTATCCCCTACTCCCTCTACCCACCACCCCCCCAGCTCCTAGCTAACCTGGTTCTGTACGTGTGTGCGCCAGCTCCTAGAACCTGGTTCTGAGTGTGGCGCAGCCTAGCTAACCTGGTTCTGTACGTGTGTGTGCGCAGCTCTAGCTAACTGGTCTGTACGTGTGTGCGCCCCCCCAGCTCCTAGCTAACCTGGTTCTGTACGTGTGTGCGCCCCCCAGCTCCTAGCTAACTGGTTCTGTACGTGTGTGCGCCCCCCCAGCTCCTAGCTAACCTGGTTCTGTACGTGTGTGCGCCCCCCCAGCTCCTAGCTAACTGGTTCTGTACGTGTGTGCGCCCCCCAGCTCCTAGCTAACCTGGTTCTGTACGTGTGTGCGCCCCAGCTCCTAG
>CAEFZP010001633.1:0-15274 GCA_903064625.1 Mallotus villosus
CGAGAGAGAGAGATGCAAATGCAAACATGTCTGGAATACAAAACAGATAGGCCTGTTTTAAAACTGAGCAGTGTAAACTGTGATGTGACCGTATCTGTAGGAGAGAGCGGTGTGTTGTACCGGATGAGACGTGCGTGGGCACGTGCGGTCTAACCCAACATGTTTATTAGAAAAACCCTAGCGTTTCATTGGTGTGAACGTAGGAGGTGTGCCTTTCAGAATTCAATGATTCCAAGGATTTTGAAGGTTATGTTAACGTGTTTACTGTAAAGTCATGTTTCTTTTTTGCACATACTTGGTGGGTCAGTATATAATATATAAGCTCTGTTACAGCTCAGTATACACACAACAGACACGGATACCTTTCATCTCATTTCCACTTCAAAATCACTGGCCTGGCACAGAGAACAGGTCTCCATGCCCTCCTCCCACAACTCTCTCTCTCTCTCCCTCCACATGTCCTTCACCAGCAGCTACTCCCACTCTGAACTGGGTGTCTGGGAGCGTAGCCGAGTCAGAGGTTAGCTACCCGCTTCCCCTCCCCAGCCCTGAGGCCTGTACCTCCAGCAACCCCCCCCCTGGAGCACAGCTGACCAGCCCAGTCCCAGAGCACACACGCTGGATCAGCCCTCACCGCAGCAGCCCCCCCCTCAGCCTGTACCTCCAGCAGCCCCTCGGGAGCACAGCTGACCAGCCCACGCTCCAGAGCACACACGCTGGATCAGCCCTCACCGCAGCAGACCCTCCTCAGCCTGCAGCTCCAGCAGACCCCCTGGAGCACAGCTGACCAGCCCAGTCCCAGAGCACACACGCTGGCTCAGCCCTCACCGCAGCAGCCCCCCCTCAGCCTGTACCTCCAGCAGCCCCCCTGGAGCACAGCTGACCAAGCCCAGGCGTCTCTTCCCCTTTAAGAGCCCTTCCTTTCCGCAGCACACTTTTGTTTTGAGTTGTGGCAAACTTTTGACGTCTGTTAATAGACCCTTCAACGCTGCTCACCATCATGACTCACTCACACCCACATGCATACCACTGACCCACTGACCTCATCATAGGTCATTATTTCTTTAACCGATTCATACAGTACCACAGCAGGTAGTACTCTGGCGTAAGCTCCCTCTCTGTGGCGAGCACTGAGCCGGGTTAGTGACACTTGTTACACGAGGCAGTTTAAGCACATGACCTTGTTCTGCATGATAAGTGTTTACACAGTGGAGCGCGTGTCCCTGGCTGCATCTGGCCGTCTCCCCCAAGCAGCCTGCCTCTCTTTTCACCACTGCCTCTACACGGCACAGTCCACAATCACACAGCCTGGCCTCTCTCTTCACCACTGCCTCTACACGGCACAGTCCACAAGCAGCCTGCCCTCTCTCTTCACCACTGCCTCTACACGGCACAGTCCACAATCACACAGCCTGGCCTCTTCACCACTGGCTCTACACGGCACAGTCCACAAACACACAGCCTGCCCTCTCTTTTCACCACTGCCTCTACACGGCACAGTCCACAATCACACAGCCTGGCCTCTTCACCACTGGCTCTACACGGCACAGTCCACAAACACACAGCCTGGCCTCTCTTCACCACTGCCTCTACACGGCACAGTCCACAATCACACAGCCTGGCCTCTTCACCACTGGCTCTACACGGCACAGTCCACAATCACACAGCCTGGCCTCTCCACCACTGGCTCTACACGGCACAGTCCACAAGCAGCCTGCCCTCTCTCTCTCACCACTGGCTCTACACGGCACAGTCCACAAACAGTCCCCACAAACACACAGCCTGGCCTCTCTTCACCACTGCCTCTACACGGCACAGTCCACAAAACAGTCCACAACACACACAGGCTCTGTGCGTGTGGGTGGGTGTGTGGGTGGGTGATATGGTTGTGTGGGTGCACTTAAAGGGTTGTGTGTGGGCATTTGTGTGTCTGCGTGTGCACGTGTGTGTCCATATCTGTGCGTCCGTCCGTCTGTCTGCATGTACGTGTGTGTGTGTGTGTGCGGTAAAGCAAGGCTAGCGTAGTGTGTAGAAGGGGGTTGTGGGTAAAGCAAGGCTAGCGTAGTGTGTAGAAGGGGGTTGTGGGTAAAGCAAGGCTAGCGTAGTGTGTAGAAGGGGGTTGTGGGTAAAGCAAGGCTAGCGTAGTGTGTAGAAGGGGGTTGTGGGTCTCGCTGGCTAGCGTAGTGTGGTAGAAGGGGGTTGTGGGGTCTCGCGGGCTAGCGTAGTGTGTAGAAGGGGGTTGTGGGGTCGCGCTGGGCTAGCGTAGTGTGTAGAAGGGGGTTGTGGGTCTCGCTGGGCTAGCGTAGTGTGTAGAAAGGGGGTTGTGGGTAAAGCAAGGCTAGCGTAGTGTGTAGAAGGGGGTTGTGGGTCTCGCTGGGCTAGTTCAGCTCCTAGAACAGACTAGAGGGAGAAGACCTCCACCAAGAATTAGGCCAGACTGTTCTATTCTACACCTGACACAGTTACACACAGAGAGGAGATGGAAGATCTCTGCACAGGCATTACAGCCGTTACCATCACAGCCACTGTACTTGATTACTGGTCCTGATCGATAGGAAACAGTCACTTATACAGATAGAGATGAACAATGAGCACACACGGATGTAGACACACACACACACACACACGGCTGTAGACACACACACACACACGGCTGTAGACACACCACACACACACACACAGTGAGTGATGGGCGTTGGGGGAGTGGAAGTGGCAGCAGTGCAGTGTTGGCCCACATAGTGGTGGAGAGTCTCTCCCCCCAGGGCCCGTCTCCACACGGCCCTCAGGAAGCACTGTCAGAAACAGACACTCGCCGTCATCCCTCATCTCCTTCTCCTCCTCATCCCTCTCTCCTCCTCTCCCTCATCCCTCTCTCTCCTCCTCATCCCTCTCTCCTCCTCCTCCCCCTCATCCCTCTCTCCTCCTCCTCCCCCTCCCTCTCTCTCTCTCCCGATGCTCCCTGTAGTTCTCTCCTCTCTGTCTTTTATGTCTCTGCGCTAACTGTTTTTCTACCCCCCCTCTCTCTTTCTCTTTTTCTCTCCTCTCTCCCTCTCTCCCTTCTCTCCATCTCTCTTTTTCCCTCTTTCTCTTTCTCTCTGTTTTCGTGATGTGTGTTGACAGGATTCAGACTATTTAACTCTACGACTGCCAGGAGAAATTAGGCCTGTTTACTGCTCTGCTCCCCCCTGTCTTTGCGTCTGTCTGTCTCTCTCTCTCTCTCTACTTCTGTGAGGAGAGAGTGACAGAGAGATGCAGAGAGGGAAGGAGAGAGAGGGAAAGCCAGAAGGAGCCAGATCAGTGTTGGATCTCCTCCTCCAGCTCTGACTTCCTCCGGGCAGACAGGATTACCCCTCAGTGTTTACTAGTGTTTACTGCATCTGCTGTAGTCCAGTAGCACCACACACACACACACACCTACCTAACGTGTCTTTGATGTTCTTGACCAGCGAGGCCTTCTTCAGGCTGTTCTTGCGCTCCACGTAGTTGGACGGCACGTAGCCCGTCTGGTTGGACGTGTTGCGGACCCGCCACCACGTCTTAGAGTCGTCCAATAGCAGGAGGCGCTCGTTCTTCCTGATGTCCAGCTCCTGGTCCTGCTGGGCCGTGTAGTCCCACTTGGCTACAACTGTCACCTCCTCCGTCATCTTTCATGGAGTCTCCCTGCGGAGGGGAGAGAGGGAGGGGAGGGAGGGCAGGGTGGAGAGGGAGGAGCGGAGAGAAAATTGGTCAGGATTTGGTTCGACTACAATTATGGTCTGAAACATTGTGCCCGGGCGCATACACACTCCCTCCTGCCCATTAGTGCCTTGGAGACAGCCAGCCAGACAGCCCCAGATTATCTCTGCTCTATTTCACCAGACATAAGAGCCAGGTGAACCCACACACAGCTTCACAAGAGCACCTTCCCTGCATGGAAACATGCATGCAGTAGTAGTGTGTGTGTGTGACTGTGTGTGTGTGTACATGGGAGAATGTCCGAAACAAAACGAGCAGCGCTCCATCCCCCGGCCCTCAACGTGCTTTAAAAAGCCTCAAACGGCCGTCCTCTCCGCTACCTGCCAGCGTGCGAGCGAGCGGGGCTCTGTCTGACACACAGTGCCCTCTCTGTTTGGGAGAATGACACCCCTGAGATGGCTCTATGTTTAGAACAGGGCTAAGTTCAGACTGCAGGAAGCCTGGGAAGAGATCGCTCTACTACAGGAAGCAGCATCAGTAAACATGAACCACCCCATGGAGGAGGGGAGAGAGAGAGAGGACGTAGCTGTGAGAGAGAGAGAGACGAGAGAGAGGAGAGAGAGAGAGAGGGACGTGAGAGGGACGTGAGAGAGAGAGACCGTGAGAGAACCATGGAGAGAGAGGACTGAGAGACCGAGCCGTGTCGAGAGAGCAGAGAGAGACTGTGAGAGAGAGAGAGAGAGAGAGAGAGGAGAGAGAGACCGTGAGAGAGAGAGAGAGAGAGAGAGAGAGAGCACCGTGAGAGAGAGAGAGGCACGCTGAGAGATGAGAGAGAGAGAGAGGGTCGAGAGAGAGAGTGTGAGAGGGACCCGTGTGAGAGCGACTACACACAGAAACAAGAGACAACAAAGACTGGTAGGACGATTATGCACGATGATGAATATTCTAGAATATGGCCATTACACCGAGTTAAAACAGACAACATGGCCGAGGCCCCATCACACTCCCTAACTCTGGACAATCAGGCATCGCTCTCATCGGTCTGGCACACTAATGAAACACATCAGACGTCTCTGATAGATCACTGATCTCCTCAATAGCCGTGGATTAATAATGGAGCATGTGAACGCTCATGTCCCGGGGACGTATCTATCACGTCCGAGCCTGAGGAAGTGGAACGCTCCACAACACTGAGATGAAACCCAGCTAACCGCCACAGGGCACCGTCTTATTACAAAATTAAGGAGGAGGGGGTTTGAGGGAATGTGTGTGGGTGTGTGTGGGGGGGAGGGGGAAACACACACACACGCACACACATTCCCTCAAACCCCCTCCTCCTTTAATTTTGTAATAAGAGCCAGAAATGAAACACAGCCACTAAATAGAGTTATAACTCAGGAGAAGAAGCACAATTAGAGCCCATAAAGGATTCCATTACAGCTGCTCTGCCCATCCTTCATCTGCTGCTACGGTTAACAGCAGCACTCAGACTCAACGCGCCTCTCCTCTCCTCCTGCAGCGCACACATTACACTCCTCGTCAATTAGGGCAGAGATGGAGACCACGGTGACTCAGAGGGGAGAGGGAGGGAGAGAGAGGAGAAGAGGAGAAGAGAGGAGAGGGGAGAGAGGAGAGAGAAGAGAAGAAGAGGAGAAGAGATGAGAGGGGAGGAGGAGAGGAGGAGAGAGGAGGAGAAGAGAGGAGGGGAGAGGAGGAGAAGAGGAGGGAGAGGAGGAGGAGAGGAGGAGAAGAAGAGAGAGGGGAGAGGAGGAGGAGAGAGGAGAGGAGAAGAGAGAAGAAGGTATAGGGAAGGAGAAAGGGAGAGAGGAGAAGAGAGATAGGGAAACCATTGGAAATTTCTACTACGACCCCCTCCTCAACCATTAGCGCTCACTCAACATAGCTCTCTATGGGAGCGCTCAGCTCCGAGCTGCTCTCAGTGTGCGACAGCATGTGGATGTGCCTCCTCCCACCACCCTGGAGCTGTCAAACTAGAATCTTCCACAGGCTGGAACGGAGGGGGAGGAGGGAGGGGGGTGCAATCTGAAGAATTCCGTCTCTGAGGAGGGGAATGCAGAGAGGTGAGAAGGAGAGGGAAGTAAAAAGTAAAGTGTCAAAGAGAGAGTGTGTTAAAAATAGAGAGGTGGTTAAAGGGAGTGAGATTGTACCGTAGACAGGTGGGAGGATGTGATTGGAGGAGAAGTTCCCTGGGGGTCATGTGATGTCCTGCCTGTAGAGCGTCACCTGATAGGTATGAGAGCGCCCTATGGCATCTGCTCTTGCCAATAAAATGTTATTGTTTTTAAAGCTCTTAATGGACAGGCCCCCTTTGTATATCTCAGACCTCATCATTACACGCCCCCATTAGGTCACTGAGGTATGCAGACAAGCTACTTTTGTACACTTCCCGGTCACGCTGTATACGTACAGGTGATAGCCAGGTCCTGCTGTATACGTACAGGTGATAGCCAGGTCACGCTGTATACGTACAGGTGATAGCCCGGTCCTGCTGTATACGTACAGGTGATAGGCCCGGTCCTGCTGTATACGTACAGGTTATAGCCAGGTCACGCTGTATACGTACAGGTGATAGCCAGGTCACGCTGTATACGTACAGGTGATATAAGCACCGGTCACGCTGTACAGGTGATAGCCTGGTCACGCTGTATACGTACAGGTGATAGCCCGGTCCTGCTGTATACGTACAGGTGATAGCCCGGTCCTGCTGTCTACGTACAGGTGATAGCCAGGTCACGCGTATACGTACAGGTGATATCCAGGTCACGCTGTATACGTACAGGTGATAGACCCTTGTCAGTTGCTGGTCCTAGGCTGTGGAATCAACTTCCCCTTTCTATCAGGCAGGCTCCTTCATTGCCCGTTTTTACATCCAAACTTAAAACGCACTAATATGCACTGGCGTTTCCCTCTACCTCTTGAGTTGTGATGTTATTTATTTGACTGTTATTGACTGTTTGTATTTAGTTTTTCTATGTATTTATGGTGTCTTTTTTTTAACCTACTTACTTCCCAGAGCCCCTACTCCCACCCTCGCTCCCACCCATAGAGTCACAAACCGTACCCCACCCCCTCTCACCCCCTCTCTCCCCCCTCTACTCTTCACCTTCAGCCCTGTTTTCTATCCCTCCTTCCATCTCTCCTCTCCTCTCTCTCTATGTCCACTTCCTCCTCTAATCCCCTCATCAGGGCATGTGACAGATCGGCAGCCATAACCGCTAGGCCTCTGTCACTATCTAAGCACGCGGCTGTCACTGTGTTGCCCCACACAGCCCTCCCCTCCCCTCCTCCCCCCAGCCCGTCCCTGACTAAGCAATGATGGGGATGCACTCACCATTAGATCAATCCTCGACTCTCACACACACACACACACACAGACTATCAATCTCACCACACACGCAAGCCCCCAGCAAACACGTCAGCGGTAATCCATACACACGCCAATGCCCACACACACCCCCACCAAACACTATCTTTCACACCCACTCACACACGACCACACACACACACACACACACGATCAATCCCAGCCGTCTGAGCGTTGGCAGGGGGCTGTGGCTGTCGTTGAGCTGCTCGCTAAAAGGGTTTTTTTTAAAACACAGTCCTGGCCTGCAGGCAGCAGGAGAAGAAACATCAATTAGAGCTGATTCACTTACTGAGACGAGAGGGCCTCGACACGGGGAGCTACCGTAGGTGGAAGTTTACCGACAGGATGGATATAACTTCAAGAATTGACCATGGCCATGCGTTAGAATCTATGAGGTGAGAGGGGGGGGTGGGGGAGAGAGGGGGTGGGGGGGGGGAGAGAGGGGTGGGGGGAAGATAGAGAAGAGACTGTGCTCGTCTGACCCTTCATCCTTCTATGAGCGAGTTTAAAGGAGAGAGATTTAAAGGAGAGGGAGAGAGAGGAGAACAACAGAACGCTGAGTTTGGACGACGCCAGCACTTCACAGCTCCTGTCACTCCAGAGCTCTTTCAGGGAGCACAAAAGAGGATTAGAAGAGAAAGAAAAGAGAGGGAAACATTCAAAAGAAGGAAGGGAGAAGAGACTCCAGAATGGAACAGCTCTCCATGTTTGGAATGCTGGCCAAAGTCGGTAAATAAATGAACTGATGCAAAACAACATCCTCCTTCCTCATTCTCTCCATTCTGCAGTCTTTCACTTGATCTGTTTGTTTTTGATGTTTCTCAGGGCAGTGGGCTGTCCTCCTCCCGGTGTTGGGGCTGTGAGGGGGGGGCTGTGAGGGGAGGCTGTGAGGGGGGGGTGGGGGCTGTGAGGGGAGGCCTGACAGACCCTCGTGGAACACTGTTTGGATCAACTCTCTGACCTGGCCAGGCGTAACTGGATCTTACACATGCACACACACACACACAACCTCTTTCTCCATCTACTCTCCCTCTCTGGTTCCGTCTCCATATTCTCTCCCCCACACCTCCCCCCCCACTCTCTCCCTCTCTCCCTCTCTCTCCTCTCTCCCTCTCTCCCTCTTCCCTCTCTCAGGTTGGTGGTTACTCCTCTCCAGTTTCAGGAGTAGTAAATGACGACCACGTTTAAAGACGCCGTCAAAGTCTTTCCAGGTGAAGAGCATCCATGCATCCCCTCAGCCCAGGGCCGTACAGGGAGGACCCCAGGGAGGACCCCAGGGCGGCAGGAACACGTCATCAGGCTGCCCTCTCATTGCCTCGGAATAGATCCAGGGGTCTGGACCTCCGTCTGCAGCTAGACCACACAGCCCGTCTGACTGTACACGGTCTGGGATCACCCCACATGACAACACCCACATGGTACAGTGAGTTACGCTGAAGAGCAATGTGCATGCTTGAGAGCATGTGTGTGTGTGTGTGTGTGTGTGTGTCCTGTCCTGGCAGCTCATCTGTATCAGACCAACAGGTCTCTCTCTCTCCCCACATACACACACACACACACCACACCCATCTTCATTACACAGCATATCACAGATTTTAGGATATGCCTCTCTCTCTTTCTCCCCTCCCCTCTCCTCCTCCATTCATCATTTCTGTCCGGCAATTTCTCACGCGTCACTTTCATTATGTCATCTCCCTCCCTCTCAACCCCCCACTGAGGAACATGGACATTGTTGAGGGGGGTTTCCATGACGATGGCTGGTGGGTGGTCCTGTTCTGCACTGGTCAGAATACCACCAGGGCGTCCACAATCTGGACACTCTCCCTCTCTCTATCCCCTTTTCACATTCCATTCTTTGCTCTCTGATATTTCTCATATTCCCTACTTTTAAGGAAGCACAGCCCCCCTCCATCACTCCTCTCTCTCACCATCCCCCTCTCCTCACTCCATCCGCCTCTCGCGCGAGAGCGAGCGACGAGAGAGCAAAAGCGACAGAAAGATAAGAGCGAGAGAAAAGCGACCACAGACACAAGCAAACAGAGACGAAGAGCAGCAGAGAGCAAAGAGACAGCAGAGAGAGAGCAGAGCTACAAAGCAAAAACGATAGCACGCGCACATCCTATCACACCCCTCCCCCTCCTCTCCTCACTCTCTCACCTCTCCACCTCCCCCTATCCCCTCTCTCCCCTCCTCTCACACCCCTCCCCTCCTCTCCTCTCTCTCTCACCTCTCCCCCTCTCCCCCTCTCCACTCATGACCCTGCACCATCATTATCTCCTCTGGCCTCCCTCTGTCCCTGCAGCTCCCCCACACACACACACACACACACACCACGCACACACACACCCACATACACACACACACAGATGGTCGTGGATTTGTTGCCATCTGCATGAGTAGAGCTGTGGGTTAAGTGTGTGTGTGAGAGTGTGTGTTGTGAAATCAGTGATAAGGGTCACTGCCTGGCCAACTGCTGCAGACACGGCTGCAGGTTACAGAACACACTGTCACACTGCTGGTTACTGTACAGAACACACTGTCACACTACCTTCTGCAGGTACAGAACACACTGTCACACTACCTTCTGCTGGTTTACTGTACAGAACACACTGTCACACTACCTTCTGCAGGTTACTGTACAGAACACACTGTCACACTACCTTCTGCTGGTTACTGTACAGAACACTGTCACACTACCTCTGCAGGTTACTGTACAGAACACACTGTCACACTACCTTCTGCTGGTTACTGTACAGAACACACTGTCACACTACCTTCTGCTGGGTTACTGTACAGAACACACTGTCACACTACCTTCTGCTGGTTACTGTACAGAACACACTGTCACACTACCTTCTGCTGGTTACTGTACAGAACACACTGTCACACTACCTTCTGCTGGTTACTGTACAGAACACACTGTCACACTACCTTTGCTGGTTACTGTACAGAACACACCGTCACACTACCTTCTGCTGGTTACTGTACAGAACACACCGTAACACTACCTTCTGCTGGTTACTGTACAGAACACACTGTCACACTACCTTCTGCTGGTTACTGTACAGAACACACTGTCACACTACCTTCTGCTGGTTACTGTACAGAACACACTGTCACACTACCTTCTGCTGTTACTGTACAGAACACACCGTCACACTACCTTCTGCTGGTTACTGTACAGAACACACTGTTACACTACCTTCTGCTGGTTACTGTACAGAACACACTGTCACACTACCTTCTGCTGGTTACTGTACAGAACACACTGTCACACTACCTTCTGCTGGTTACTGTACAGAACACACTGTCACACTACCTTCTGCTGGTTACTGTACAGAACACACTGTCACACTACCTTCTGCTGGTTACTGTACAGAACACACTGTCACACTACCTTCTGCTGGTTACTGTACAGAACACAGTTACACTACCTTCTGCAGGGTTACTGTACAGAACACACTGTCACACTACCTTCTGCTGGTTAATGAGAACACACTGTCACACTATCTTCTGCTGGTTACTGTACAGAACACACTGTCACACTACCTTCTGCTGGTTACTGTACAGAACACACTGTCACACTACCTTCTGCTGGTTACTGTACAGAACACACTGTTACACTACCTTCTGCTGGTTACTGTACAGAACACACTGTCACACTACCTTCTGCTGGTTTACTGTACAGAACACACTGTCACACTACCTTCTGCAGGTTACTGTACAGAACACACTGTCACACTACCTTCTGCTGGTTACTGTACAGAACACACTGTCACACTATCTTCTGCTGGTTACTGTACAGAACACACTGTTACACTACCTTCTGCTGGGTTACTGTACAGAACACACTGTCACACTACCTTCTGCTAGTTACTATACAGAACACACTGTCACACTACCTTCTGCTGGTTACTGTACAGAACACACTGTCACACTACCTTTGCAGGTTACTGTACAGAACACACTGTCACACTACCTTCTGCTAGTTACTATACAGAACACACTGTCACACTACTTCTGCTGGGTTACTGTACAGAACACACTGTCACACTACCTTCTGCTGGTTTACTGTACAGAACACACTGTCACACTACCTTCTGCAGGTTACTGTACAGAACACACAGTCACACTACCTTCTGCTGGTTACTGTACAGAACACACTGTTACACTACCTTCTGCAGGTACTGTACAGAACACACTGTCACACTACCTTCTGCTGGTTACTGTACAGAACACACTGTCACACTATCTTCTGCTGGTTACTGTACAGAACACACTGTCACACTATCTTCTGCTGGTTACTGTACAGAACACACTGTCACACTATCTTCTGCTGGTTACTGTACAGAACACACTGTCACACTACCTTCTGCTGGTTACTGTACAGAACACACTGTCACACTATCTTCTGCTGGTTACTGTACAGAACACACTGTTACACTACCTTCTGCTGGTTACTGTACAGAACACACTGTCACACTATCTTCTGCAGGTTACTGTACAGAACACACTGTCACACTACCTTCTGCAGGTTACTGTACAGAACACACTGTCACACTACCTTCTGCTGGTTACTGTACAGAACACACTGTCACAATACACCTTATGCTGGTTACTGTACAGAACACACCGTAACACTACCTTCTGCTGGTTATTATACAGAACACACTGTCACACTACCTTCTGCTGGTTTACTGTACAGAACACACTGTCACACTACCTTCTGCTGGTTACTGTACAGAACACACTGTCACAATACACCTTCTGCTGGTTACTGTACAGAACACACCGTAACACTACCTTCTGCTGGTTACTATACAGAACACACTGTCACACTACCTTCCGCTGGTTACTGTACAGAACACCGTCACACTACCTTCTACTGGTTACTGTACAGAACACACTGTCACACTACCTTCTGCTGGTTACTGTACAGAACACACTGTCACACTACCTTCTGCTGGTTTACTGTACAGAACACACTGTCACACTACCTTCTGCTGGTTTACTGTACAGAACACACCGTCACACTACCTTCTGCTGGTTACTGTACAGAACAAACTGTCACACTACCTTCTGCTGGTTACTGTACAGAACACACTGTTACACTACCTTCTGCAGGTTACTGTACAGAACACACTGTCACACTACCTTCTGCAGGTTACTGTACAGAACACACTGTCACACTACCTTCTGCTGGTTACTGTACAGAACACTGTCACACTACCTTCTGCTGGTTACTGTACAGAACACACTGTCACACTATCTTCTGCTGGTTACTGTACAGAACACACTGTCACACTATCTTCTGCTGGTTACTGTACAGAACACACTGTCACACTACCTTCTGCTGGTTACTGTACAGAACACACTGTCACACTACCTTCTGCAGGTTACTGTACAGAACACACTGTCACACTACCTTCTGCTGGTTACTGTACAGAACACACTGTCACACTACCTTCTGCAGGTTACTGTACAGAACACACTGTCACACTACCTTCTGCAGGTTACTGTACAGAACACACCGTCACACTACCTTCTGCTGGTTTACTGTACAGAACACCCGTCACACTACCTTCTGCAGGTTACTGTACAGAACACACTGTCACACTACCTTCTGCTGGTTTACTGTACAGAACACACTGTCACACTACCTTCTGCTGGTTACTGTACAGAACACACTGTCACACTACCTTCTGCTGGTTTACTGTACAGAACACACTATCACACTATCTTCTGCAGGTTACTGTACAGAACACACTGTCACACTATCTTCTGCTGGTTTACTGTACAGAACACACTGTCACACTACCTTCTGCTGGTTACTGTACAGAACACACTGTCACACTACCTTCTGCTGGTTACTGTACAGAACACACTGTCACACTATCTTCTGCTGGTTACTGTACAGAACACACTGTCACACTATCTTCTGCTGGTTTACTGTACAGAACACACTGTCACACTACCTTCTGCTGGTTACTGTACAGAACACACTGTCACACTACCTTCTGCTGGTTACTGTACAGAACACACCGTCACACTACCTTCTGCTGGTTACTGTACAGAACACACTGTCACACTATCTTCTGCTGGTTACTGTACAGAACACACTGTCACAATACACCTTCTGCTGGTTACTGTACAGAACACACCGTAACACTACCTTCTGCTGGTTACTATACAGAACACCGTCACACTACCTTCTGCTGGTTACTGTACAGAACACACTGTCACACTACCTTCTGCTGGTTACTATACAGAACACACTGTCACACTACCTTCCGCTGGTTACTGTACAGAACACCGTCACACTACCTTCTACTGGTTACTGTACAGAACACACTGTCACACTACCTTCTACTGGTTACTGTACAGAACACACACCGTCACACTACCTTCTACTGGTTACTGTACAGAACACACTGTCACACTACCTTCTGCTGGTTACTGTACAGAACACACTGTCACACTACCTTCTACTGGTTACTGTACAGAACACACTGTCACACTACCTTCTGCTGGTTACTATACAGAACACACTGTCACACTACCTTCTGCTGGTTTACTGTACAGAACACACCGTCACACTACCTTCTGCAGGTTACTGTACAGAACACACTGTCCACACTACCTTCTGCTGGTTACTGTACAGAACACTGTCACACTACCTTCTGCTGGTTACCGTACAGAACACACTGTCACACTACCTTCTGCTGGTTACTATACAGAACACACTGTCACACTACCTTCCGCTGGTTACTGTACAGAACACCGTCACACTACCTTCTACTGGTTACTGTACAGAACACACTGTCACACTACCTTCTACTGGTTACTGTACAGAACACACCGTCACACTACCTTCTACTGGTTACTGTACAGAACACACTGTCACACTACCTTCTGCTGGTTACTGTACAGAACACACTGTCACACTACCTTCTACTGGTTACTGTACAGACACCACTGTCACACTACCTTCTGCTGGTTACTATACAGAACACACTGTCCACACTACCTTCTGCTGGTTTACTGTACAGAACACACCGTCACACTACCTTCTGCAGGTTACTGTACAGAACACACTGTCACACTACCTTCTGCTGGTTACTGTACAGAACACTGTCACACTACCTTCTGCTGGTTACTTTACAGAACACACTGTCACACTACCTTCTGCTGGTTACTGTACAGAACACACAGTCACACTACCTTCTGCTGGTTACTGTACAGAACACACTGTCACCACTATCTTCTGCTGCTTACTGTACAGAACACACTGTCACACTATCTTCTGCTGGTTACTGTACAGAACACAGTCGTACTACCTTCTGCTGGTTACTGTACAGAACACACACCGTCACACTGCTGGTTACTGTAACAGAACACCACCGTCACACTACCCTTCTGCTGGTTACTATACAGAACACACCGTAACACTACCTTCTGCTGGTTACTATACAGAACACACCGTCACACTACCTTCTGCTGGTTACTGTACAGAACACACAGTCACACTACCTTCTGCTGGTTACTGTACAGACACACTGTCACACTACCTTCTGCTGGTTACTGTACAGAACACACTGTCACACTACACCTTCTGCTGGTTACTGTACAGAACACACTGTCACACT
Organism: Mallotus villosus; assembly: GCA_903064625.1. Taxonomy (NCBI): domain Eukaryota; kingdom Metazoa; phylum Chordata; class Actinopteri; order Osmeriformes; family Salangidae; genus Mallotus; species Mallotus villosus. Next base: position 14,707 of record CAEFZP010001633.1, read on the forward strand.
ACTTCTGCTGGTTACTGTACAGAACACACACTGTCACACTTACCTTCTGCTGGTTACTGTACGAACACACTGTCCACACTACCTTCTGCTGGTTACCGTACAGACACACTGTCACACTACCTTCTGCTGGTACTGTACAGAACACACTGTCACACTACCTTCTGCTGGTTACTGTACAGACACACTGTCACACTACTTCTGCTGGTTACTGTACAGAACACACTGTCACACTACCTTCTGCTGGTTACTGTACAGAACACACTGTCACACTATCTTCTGCTGGTTACTGTACAGAACACACTGTCACACTACCTTCTGCTGTTACTGTACAGAACACACTGTCACACTACCTTCTGCTGGTTACTGTACAGAACACACTGTCACACTACCTTCTGCTGGTTACTGTACAGAACACCTGTCACACACTACCTTCTGCGGTTACTGATACAGAACACACTGTCACACTACCTTCTGCTGGTTGACTGTACAGAACACACCGTCACACTACCTTCTGCTGGTTACTGTACAGAACACTGTCACACTATCTTCTGCTGGTACTGTACAGAAC